>JAMKCH010016089.1:0-38512 GCA_023653785.1 Ophioderma brevispina
AATTTCCAGTCACACGAACTCCACAACCAAAATGTTGACGATAACAGATAATTAACAGCGTCACCGTGATGTTATTTCCTCTTTATTAGAGTACTCAAGTTATATCAACGAAGATGATAAAACAGTACTTGTCCATGAAAAGCATTAATTAACTTCCATTATAAGACTCGTAGTTAGAACTTGTTATTTCATTATGAGTTAGTTATGTTCAAAGCGGACGATGACCAAATATACGTGCTTATTTTTATCACTGACACAGAACAACAAACACCACATCCTACACGGACGGCTACTTGCAACGTAATGGCAAACCAAATGCGGGTAACGGCGGGAAAGGAAACAAAGCACCCAGCACCCATAGCGAAGAGATGACCCTCAAACGCGAAAATAGGATGCTTACAGATGATCTCCACTTGAGATAATATCCCTTATGCTATGACGCTTCGCTGGCATAAGGAGTCATTTATCTCACAGGGGATAAAAGTTGCCAATCTTAAAATCGCACGAACACCTTTTTGGAATACGGGCTTTTAGAGTACATGAAAAGGTATATTGTGTGTGTTGGCATACGATTGCATGTTATATATTTTCAAACATTAGGTGTAAAGTAGGAAAGTTTGTCGTTTGTTGGTTTGTTTGTTTTTTTGTATAGTACAGGTTCTAAAAACTTACCAACTACATCACCGAGGAGAATCTTCAAAAACTTTTTCAGTGGTGTGGTGGTTTTTCTGGTAAAATCAACAAATAAAAAAAAATTATACGAAAACCTTGGAAGAATTTGATTTGTGATCAAACTAAATTGAGTGAGTTATCTGTAACTTATAGTGATTTTGAAATCTAGCCCATTTAAAGAGACAATGGCACATTTGAAAAAATAGTGCGCCATCAAGATTTTCAAAATGATAATTTTGAATGGTGGTAAGGCTTTTATATACATCAAAAAACTCTCACCCGAAAATGATTAAGACCAAATCAGCTTCCTTATAAGTAAGATCGTTCTGTTTACCAATATAATTAACGTCGCGGCGATTATAAATTCAGAAGACGACGGAAATGGCGGTTTAACACAAGAACAACGCCCGCCGTATGCATGTTCCCCACGCTAGGCACACTGTTGACGTCTAAAACCTTGGTGGTTTTAATCAGTGAGTACGAGTCAAAATTTCAGTAATATTACACATTGTTGATCAAAGTTATCGGAAAACTTAAAAGTTGGCCTACAAAAAATACCGGATGTCGTAATCCTTTCCCAAATTTAATCAATGTCCCTATAGTTTTTGGGTATGTTATTTTTATGTGGAAAATAATCTCTGTTTTTCCATGGCCTAGACTATCATTTGATGAGCAAATGAGAAAAAAGAAATTTCCATATTTGTGAAAAAGTGCCTAGTGCCGCTGTAATGTCACATTAGTTATATTCTTTGTTCGGAACCGCACTGAAAAATGATTTCACGCGATCTTATGTGCGAACCGAATGTTGCAATTACCCATGGATCAATGTGTACAAGTTTATAAATCCATCAAGGTATGGGATACAATGAGAGCACTTATGTACACGGGTTAAACATAATTTACACATACATACGGACAGTCATCCATTTATCGAGTATTTTGGAGGGTTCATACTTGATAGACCCTCGAGAAGGAATCAAATAGCCATTTTGCACCTTTAAAGATGGGGACCCGAATTCATGGTCCGATTTTCATGGGAAGCAACGAATTTTTATGAATTGTCCTTGTAGGGAAGTGTGTTGGTTAAGTAATGTGGTCGGAACACCTTTGGAGACGTTTTTGTTTCCTGGCATCAAAAGGAAACATGTCCCGTGCATAAAAACTTTTGAAGGAGGGGGGGGTGAGGTTGTGTATTCTGGTCACACATTTTTAGCTTTCCTACCATGTCTCTAATTGGCTAATTTATGTATCATCATATAATCCTAAAACAAATCACCAACCCAAACATGTCATAGTGGCCAAGGGGTGGGGGAACCCTGGTGGGTATAAAATATCTCTCGGGAATATCGACTGGAAGTTGGATTTAAAATGACCACCCAAAAGAAAAAGCCACCACACAGAACATTGAAAGAGTACATGGCATTGAGTAAGTATAATCGCGGAGAGAAACTCTAATAACACTTTGGGTTCACCGATCCGCTATTTATTCCGATGCATCGTTCAATAGAGACAGAGCAAAGTGGAGGGCCAGTCAGAGCAGCGCAGTAAAGAAAAATGAGGTAAAGATATTGGAATTTCTGATAATTGAAACTAACTTTTTCAATATAAGAACTGACCTTTGTCGCAAGAACAAAAGACCCATAAAAAACAAAAGAATGGTTTGGCGAATGTGCATGACGGATTGTCTGAAGACAAACTAGAACAGTAACAATCCGTGGATAAAATTAATAAGTGGTACAAATTTTCAATCGGCAATAAATCCGTCTTTATGTGTCCTTTGGAATAGCATTTTTGTTCGCTTTTTCATGTGTGATTTTGAAACAATTTGATTTATTCAGGAGCTTAAGTGAAAAATACCAGTCATCCATAGATAATGCAGCTTTAGTTTCAGTTTTAATCCAACGTTCTCCACACCTGGCAGATAGTAAAGATAAAACACTTCGTGGTGTAACTATGAAAACAATTTTGAAAAAGGAAATTAATATTTGGATATCCTCTAAACATGCAAAAAAAAACGTCTAAAAAAATATTTTGCATTTTTATGGTCATATGCAAAAGGAAAAAACAGGACCCATTACATCCGAGTTTTAAGGTTAGTGGCCTTTTAAGGAAGCCTATCTTAAACCGCCTTTCTTGGGTACCCCCTCCCCCTTCCCCTCCCCACACGGATTGCTCCCCTGTCGCACAACAACGCAAAAGAATATGATGTAAGGTTTAATAATTGCTAGTTCATCCTTGAGGTCATTTAGCGAAAAAAAATCAGAGATATACTTCATAGGCTAAGGGTGTACCGCAAAGTCAGAAGGTGGGGGAGGGGATTGGGTGCCACCCTCCTAGACTTTACTGTGTAAAATGTCAAATAAAATGCGTGTCTTATGTTACGTATGATGTACTGTAAGCAAATACTGAAAATATTGTTTTTTTTCTAGTTTTAGTAATAACATGTGTATGCTTACTTTGGCACCCATCATAATATAAACTACCTATTTGCTGCAAGAATGGCAAAAAAAGAGAAACCCTGATTTTGGCGATTTGCTTACCAATTTGCTTTAAAATAAGCTCCAGTTATGACGTCAGATTGTGAAACTTGATATGCTTGTACGGTGGATTTTGCAGAAAGACCTATGTAAGCTATACACTGATACAAACACAAGCTGTTTTTGGTTGATTAATTACGAAAAAAAATCAGGGGTGGTGGTATCCACCCCCCTCTTGGTCGTGAACGTAGTATAAAAACCCTTGTTGGACGAGGGTTAAAATTTTTAATGCGGCAAAACAAACTTTTGTGCTATAACCTATTTATGTTACTCGTATGTAAACGGCACACGCGTACGTGGCCATGTAAAACAAGCGTTTTATGCAGTGGCCGCCGTGACCGAACGCCGAACAGTGGTCAAAAATTCATGCAAGTCGAATTTATATAATTATTAATTGTGTAAGTCGGCCAATAGTTAGCAACAAAGGTACGGTAATACATGACGGGGTACAAAAGCATTCATACCCAAAAATACCATTAATTGAACCCTAATACAAAATTTCTACCGGGGTTGGAACCCGGGGTTGGAAACTTAATATTACAATTTAATATCTGATTCATGCCAATACATACTCTATGTGTTGGTCATTGATTATGTGGTTGTCTAATGGCCCAGTCCAACATTGCTAATAAACGTCACTATAGTTATAATCATCACAAACTTATTCATTTTGTAAGATTGCATCACTCTTTTCTTTACGGCTGCTCCATCATCAGGTTCCATTAGATAAAACTAATACAATCTGTAATTCCTCATCGAATACCAAGGCTCCTCTAAAATGTCAAAAGTAAGAAAAATGTAATAAAAGAAAATGTGAATCTTCTTGCACGGGTAGGAAATGACCTAGCAAGTCAATCTTTAGTTACCCGTATTATGCATTAGAAATGGTATCCCTTACCTGTGGCATAAATTTGTGTTGATATTGCGGGGATGGTGGTTAATGGAAATTTACTGAAATGAAACGTTTACCAACACGATATGTTACTAGACATATGAGCGGAAGCGGTAAAAAAATTTGGCCGTTTTAGGGACCTTTTAAAATGTTAGATTCTCGAATAATACAACCAAAATTGCGCGCGAATAATATGGTAATATGAGGATTGTTTTGTCAAAGCACATGCAAGGTGTCATCATATGAACATGACCTCAGAGACTTTTGAGGGGGGGTGTGGGGGGGGGGGGGGGGGGGGGGGGGGGGGGGGGGGGGGGGGGGGGGTCCTTGGTCCTGACCTTTGGCATCAGCCGCATTTTTGAAGGAACCCCTATTGGACCTTATCCCCCAAGTCTGGTTTAAATCGGACTTATCTTCATAGTTTCAGATAAGCCTATTTAGCATTTTCATTTCAGGCAAGCTACATGTCATAAGTGGATATATAGATAAATTTAACATTAAAAAGATACAATAATACATCTTTTATGAATTAAAATGTACAGAGTATTATAATGGCATGAACTCAAACGCAGGAGAGGCCATACTAAGTCCGGGGACTTTGAGCATGACCTTCTTTTCGAAGAGGACGTGAAAAAACGAAAACCTAACCAAACTGGAACGAAACCACCACACACACAAACATACACCCAGTGATACATACATACACCACATACATACATACAACAGACCATACATCCATACAAGAAAAATTTCAGTAGCTTACCAAAATGCATTGCTTCCAATGGAGGTTTTTGGCCAGGTACTGATGTGAAATCGTTAGTGATGAAACATGGCTAAAATTGACAGTAAATGATCACAAACTTGCATTTTAAGAGTTTTCATCTCTAACGATTCATCATGACACCTGTTACAAAAACTTCCATTAGGAAGCATTGCATTGTGGGCACTACTGATATCTTCTCTTAGACATAAATACATACCTACATACATACATAAATACATACACATCTTAACAAGAGAGACATTAAGTGTTTTTAACTAAAAAAACCTCTTAAAAAGACACTTTTTTGGACCGTTTTTCAGAAAACACACTTTTTCAAAACTTAAAAAATAAGGAAGAATTCAAACCTATATAGTTTTGAGATTTTTCTCTTAAAAAGACATTTTTTTTAGACATTTCTTAGAGATTTTTTTCCGTTTTTTTTTTCATTTTTTTTTAGAGTTTTTCTCACTTTTCCTTAGCCAAAATTGCGCCGCAGCCTATAAAGATCACTATACTAGAAAATCCTCTTTTCTACTCTTTTACTGAATAAACCTCAATACTAGATTACAGTTTAGTCCGTAAGGTACAATTCGTAACGTGTAATTTACTGAAAAACCACTTAACGTCACTCTAAAAATCCCACCTAACGTCCAAAAACCCTCTTAATGTCACTCTAATACGTACAAAAAACCCACTTATGGTCACTCTAGTAGCAACATCCATACACCCACAAATACATGCATACATACATACATCCACACACACTCGTATACTACATACAATACATACCACATACATCATACATACATACAACATACCTACACGCCGTACACACATACATACATACATGCATGCATACATACATACACACATTCATACATACATTCCTTCAATGCATACATAATACATATACACATACATGCATCATACACACGTACATACATACAAACCTACATACACACATACATACGACCTACATACGCACATAGACATACATACATACTACTATTTACACAACGCAAACCTAACCAAACTGGGACACACATACATATGAATGCGCGATGGAAGCACTTGCCACATCCTTTCATGGCCCCAGCTGGATTTCAAGGTTAAACCTGGGGTAAAAAAATTCAGAAATGTGGTTGAAAAGCCAAACCATGATGTTGTCAGTACAAGGATTCCAAAAAGTATAGTTTTATACTTACTCCAGGGGTTATACAGGGTTTGTACAGGGGTCAAAAATTAAAAGTTGATCATTTTTATGTTACAACGTGGTTCAAATGTTGGGTAAGCTCATAGAATGAAATACAGAATTAGTTTTGAATATCTTACGTTGTTTGGTTATTAACCAAAATGGCGAAATCAGTCAACAGCTATTGGCAGCTATTGGATTCGATTGACCTGTGACCTATTTTGTTGGTAAGTGACAACTAAGCATAGTAGGATAAGGCATCCCCATTTCAAAGCCGTCAAGCTATGTTAACATTTGCACCACATATTACCGGAATCAAAGCAAACTTTGTAATATTTGCCACATGTACACACCAAAATTGACTTTTTTCACCATTTTTCAGTTTACCCCATATCTCCAAAATAACTACAAGCAACAGATAGTGTAAAATTATAGCTTTTTAGAATCCTGGTAAAAAAAAAAAAAAAAAAAAAAAAAAAAATCTGAGAAAGAGTGTCATTGTGCTTCACAATGCTTGGAGCATTGTCAAATTTGTTCCCGTGTATTAACCCTGATACTTTAATCTGGGGTCCATTAAGGGGGTTGTGGGAAAGTGCTTCCATTCCAATTTTATGGATTATCAATGCTAAAAGCACTTGTGTGTAAAAATTCACAAATTTTTATCCGGAATGCAAACTCTTTCACTACAGTCACCTGCCTATAAAATGATTTGAAAGGCCCACAGAGTATTTTTGGAAATAATATAGGTCGGCTAAAATTGGGCATAAGAGAGGCGATCAGACTTGTAATATATAGAGCCTTTTGTCTTAAGGGCAAAAATTGGCAAACTGCAAAATCTCGCAGCATGGCCTGTGCAAGTTTTAAAATAAGGGTCCAATTTACATTCACATATAATTATTTTTTAAAGCGGCACTGGCACATTTTCGAAAAAATATGAAATTTCTTCAATGTGCTCTCAAATAATTAGTCTATGATTGGAAGCATAGAGATACATTTTGCACATAAAATAACCTATTCAAACACAGATCGGACGGTAATAAGTGGTTTTAAGACATCCAGGTAATTTGGAGGCTAACTTTTAAGTTTGCCATAACTTTAATCAACAAAATATGTATATTACATGAATATCAGTAGGACACGTATCTTGATATTAAAAACCAACAAAGGTCACAGACCGCTCAAACAACACGGTACATGCCGTGGGAAACATACATTTAAGCGTGGTTCTCTTGGTTAAACGCCATTTCTGAGTCGTCGCCTGAATTAATGTCGCCGGCGACATTCATTATCAAATCGCTCTGTTACCATAAGGACACTGATTTGGTCCTAATAATTTCAGGTAAGGGCCACGTATATAAAAGCTTTACAACCATGCAAAAATTAAATTTTGAAAAAACAATGAGGGTGCCAACTATTTTTCCAAATGTGCCATGTCTCTTAAAATACACGTTTCATTTGATTAGTTTGATAAGAAAAAAATGGGAACAGTGTTGACAAAGTCAAAGGAGCACTAACGCCTTAGGCGTACAGGCCTATTACTTTGATTACCAATTTTAAGAAAAGACAGCGTGCACTGATATAAAAATAACATTTTATGAGGCGGATTTCAGTTAACTTAAGAACAATTGTTGTGTACACCCCTCATTAAAACATGAGATTTGCAAGCCTTTGTTATATATTTTGGGTATTTTGGGTAATCTACTTTAAAAGGGGCCGTGTTCCGATGTCTTGGATCCCCCCTGATTTTCCCGGAAGTAGTCACAGTATTGAATAGGGCTTTGCAATATGCATTATTGCTTCTACCGTCAAACCGGCACCTTTGTTTCCCACGGTACTTTGATGGGGTGTATGTGCATTTGCCAGGCTCTCATATCAAGCTAGAACACATCGGCCAAAATCGGAACAAGCAACCTTTAAGAGTGAGAAGGTCCGAATAAATCATACATGTAGACATTGGTGACATAAATATTTATATGAATTGCTCCACATGTATAATTCATTTCATATCAATAATTACAACTTGCATATTGCAATTTTCGAATATTTGAGCTATACACTAATACTTGCAATACGAGGCATAAGTATCAAAATAGTTGTATTTGCTATAATAATGCTATCGTGCGTTGATTTACGTACTAGCACTTGGGTTTTATATCCATTCAAGATAACTCTTTGCGATTGCTTATTATGAAGTTAAAGCAATATTCGCACATTTTTTTGAAGAGCGCCCCCAATTTTTTCCAAAAATTGAAATTGTTTACGACGTTGCATTGGTAATTGGCTAGTACACTTACCTGTGAATGGTTAAGCTAAAAAATGTCCATTTGTCGCAAACGAAAGGAATTTTGTAATTAGAATAATTAATATCGGAGATCTCCGATAATCTTCAACGGCTGCTGGAAGGCCTTCCATATAATGGTACGCATCTACGCTCATCCATTAGTTAGTTCACAGGCAAGTCAGTTAGAGGTCATTTTCTTGAGGTGGCACTATTTCATCATGGACGGACTAACTTAGCATTTTCAGCTCTTCCATTAATACAATCTGGGATCCCAATTCTAATGAATAAAATCACAGCTTATTTTATTATAAATATGCACTTTTTTAGATATCTCGTTCGCAGTATAGTTCCCTATACAATTACCAACATAAAGTGCAAAAATTATCAAATTTTGAAAATTGGGGGCGCTCTTCAAAAGTGTGCTAATATTGCTTTAACACACTAGTTAAAGAGTACAAGTATGAATGCTTGTGCCTTACTCAGACGCCATCACCATCCCAACGCATTCCTCTTTCTGCACACCACATAAAAATAATAAACACACACATGTGGAATAGTGAGCATTGAATTGGGAATTTTGTTATGGGTACCCTTTTTGTAACACACTTAATTTGTACTTCTCTGGACGTATTTGGTTCTACTTGAAAAGTGGCTTTGAATGTATATATACTGAACACAAACGAACGTATATAATTCTGTGTGTTCAGTTTACTTATTAAATTTATAATTTACAATTTATACTTTAGTTACAATTTATAAATTCATATTTATTTTTTAAATTCATTTATGCAGACATCTCTATCTAACCTGAACACAACACTTAATAAGTTTCTTTTGTGTTTCAGTTTTGTTGTTTTTTACTTTATTTTTAAAAAAACTACCCATTATTTACTGATTCAAATTTATATTATGCTTTATACATTTATTTACCATTTATAATTCATATGCAATGTATATTTTTTAAATTATTTATGAGACATCTCTATCTAAACTGGAACAACAAAACCAAACTTATACAGGGTAGTAAAAAAAACTTGACGCCGGAATTGGTCCGCCATTTTGAGTTTTTAAATGACAAATACCTTAACTAGGTGATTCATCGGAAAGCCTAGTTCATTATTTCAATTTGCTCAAAGATAATTTCAATCGGTTAAGTATAGGCCGAGACTACGTCTTTTGAATTAAGTAGTCCCTTTTCACCCTATCCACGGATTCCCATTTGAATGTGACGGAGCCCTAATAAGCAAATGACTCCCCAAATGATATAAGAGTATTTATGTTTTTGTCAAATAGTGGTGTCTAATGGTGCAAAAAAGCAGTGATAATGGTACGATATTTGAAGTACTTTTGTCAAGATGTTGTTTATTTTGGTCGACAAATTGACAATACTGATGTCTGTCCTTCATATGGTATATTCATTCAACACCTCCAAATCTTAATACGTGTATCGAGCTATTTTAGGTTTCACATGATTGTTATGAGTGATGAGGACGTAGAACGGTAAGAGGACATCGATGGTAATTTGTGACTGAATTTTGTGGGTTAAATAGCGTCACATTTATCCTGCAGTCAATAAATAGCCCGATTTTCTCTGACACTGATTTCCTTCGTTGAAACGCCGTTCATTTAATGTGAATCCGTGGACAGAGCAGAAAACCGACTGCTGATTCAAACGACTGTGACTCGATCTATACCTAACCGATGTTAACGATCTTTGCTAACAAATTAAAGAGTAATGACCTAGCTTTCATGTGGATACCACATATGTTAGATTGTTTACTTGAACATTCAAAATGGCGGACACAATCCAGGTCAATTTTTTTTACTCATCTTATAAGTTTCTTTTGTGTTCAGTTTTACCTTGAAGAAGTACTTGACACAAGTACAGTATTGTATTGTCAAAAGAACAATTCAATATGGCAATTGAAATGTACTTCATTTGTACTTTCACAGTTTCAAATCTGTCAAGGAATTGAAGAAAAAGTACACTCGGAGTATTATGAATTGTTACTCGGTTTCTACCAGGATAGACTCTAACAGCAAAATTATAACACTGTCTTTCGAAATCATCAAAATGCAAGGCAGTAATGTTGCGACGAAGAGAAAAAAAGAAAAAAAAAAAACACAAAATGAAGATTTCAAGTCATGATCAAGTACAGGTCAAGAGTAATTCTTATAGTAAAACAAGCTTCCTTGTATACTGAGTAATTTTTATTACTGAACAGTATTATAAAAAAATATTGAACAGTATATTTAATACGTGCGCTTATCTTGTTTACTTGGGTTATGAGTACTTATTCAATACTGATATTATACGTGTTTCCATGTAGCACTCACAAACCTCCAATGATTGTCTGTACTCGTCAGGCGTTTCTCAATGCCAACACGATTGCAACGTAAAGTGTGGTTGAAATTAATAACAGGTTCATCCCAGGTCATAACTATCTACTTTCCTGCCACATCTTACTATATTTTTAGGTTGCAATAAAATATAGTCCCTTCAAAATAAGGCCTTGGGCCCCCTGATTTTTTTACTTAAAGCACACGTGGCCAAAAATCCCAATTCTTACTAAACTCGGCTAAATGTATTGGTTCGTTTGAAATTCACACAAAAACTTTGCTTTTTGACAAATTTAATTCAAGGTGGATCGAAAGAATTCAAAAATACGTTTTTATGCGCTTTACATTGCAACACCATCGTAGGGTCCTGAACACTGCAACGTTATCATGCTACATTTTAATAATTCACAGTAAAGAAAAAAGATAACTTTTTACATAGAATTCGGGCCATTTTGTGTTTAAACTTGGACAATTTTACTATATAGTAGCTCTGTTTTCCCGAAATTTGGAACTTGAATTCGGCGTTACTACAGTTGACTTTGAGGAATTATTTGGAACTGTTTTTTCCTGTTGTGTTTTTTACATTTGTAGTGATGCAACGATGGAGAATATAACACCTATGCGAGGTAAGCAGCTTCGTCTTTTTCGGTCATGGAAATATATGACTCGTAAGGTATATTCTCATATCACCCACCCTCAAAGCCAACCAATTAAATATTATTTGAAGACACCCTGTTCTTTGTGTGTTTTTGGATTGGTGTAATCTCGCATGCATTAGATGTGCTAATACGCGATAGTACACTCCATAATGTGTGTGACTGTAAGTTCAGCGAGAGGTTGTATATTGTCTGCTCTCTACTGCTGTTAGGAACACTACGCAATTTGTTTATAGGCCACTGAGATTGGCTAGTTTGTGGAAGATATCCGATTAATCGGTTCGGCCATACTATAGTATGTTTTGGATGCGATTGGCCTAATCTTTGCTTTGAATTTACTGAGCTATTTGCTTATTTATCGGAATACGGTTTTGAAACCACGGCACACCGCCACCCGGTGGTGTATCTTCCAAACAATAAAAATAAAATATACACGCGTACAATAGAATCTTGGAATTAAGTACAAAAAACGAAAATAGAGATTATACGACTGGGTACTATAGGCCAATCACGGTCTCTTATTTGAAAGAACACAAGTTAACCCTCGTATCAAGGATGACCGATCAAGGCGGATGCGCTATTTAGTTACATCCCGCAGTTTGTTTCTTATAATATTAAAAATGGCCGTATTCCTTAATTTATGAAGCAAATTCAAAATGTTTGCATAAATATAGTTTGGTTTATTCTCACTTCATAATCGTTGTACATATAAACAGAGTTGGAATTGTTTTTTTTAACATGGATGGAGGGGCATTCGGTTATTCGTTTTTGTTCCATGACAACTAGGTTGATCTGTTAAAACCCATGAGCTAGCAACCATACACACCTTTAATTATACCAGGAGGTGTTTTGAAACACCGATATTGGGGGGTACGATTATAGACCAGTTACAGCAATGTTTGTAAACATGTTAGGGCCTGGTGACTTGAAATAGGTTGGCCTGACTGGGCATTGTATCTGTTAGAGTTTTGTAGAACTTTTCATATAGAAGTTCCCATTTGATGCAAATGAGGTATTGCTATTCATTCCGTCAAGCGCTACTGCAATCGCAATACAAGAAGCAGGACTGAATCAATTGTAATACCTCATTTGCCATCAAATGGGAGACTTTCTATAGAAACGTCTAACCTATAGTTTTTTTACTATGGGCCATAACGATTCCAGGAATTGATTCGCAGAGAGAACGGTTCCCCCCCCCATTTCCTTCGTCTGTTTTTCCTATCCTTTTTGGGAAATGCTGCCGCATGACGCTTGTCTGATGATACCACTGCATGTGCACTTGATTCCGTTCCGAGATGAGTGCTAGTTGTACAAGATCTCTGAGCTTGCCTTGCCCTTGATTTTTACCTTTATCGTAAATTACCATTGCATTTTGTTATTGTGATTTTTTTACGGTTACAATACCATCATAGCATCCATTTGGTTACTATGAATGCTTTTTGAATATACTTTGGACCATCATGAATCATGATGATATTAGAGTGATATAATTTACTTTCATGGCTTTAAAAATATTTTAAATTGCTGGCTCATGATATGTCTACCCTATTTTGTGAGAACCCAAATCAATTGTGTTATTTCAAAAGTACATTATAATTATTACCACGAATTTTGAAATTATCGATAGTAACCTGCAATTTAGCAGTTTTTTATCAATTAACCGGTTTTTTCACTTCATTAAAATCCATTGGAAACTTCAGATATTTCATCTAAAATTCCTAATTGCTTGCAATTTATGTAAAGAAAGTGCCAAATTTTTCCAAAAAATTAAAGATTAACCCAGTATATTTGCCAAGGATGCTAGCGCAATTCCGCGAGCGCGCGTGTGGTGTGTGTGTGTGCGTGTGCGTGTTTTTTTCTATGTGTGCGCGCGAGAGTTTTAATGTTTCATTTTCCTTGAGTCACCTGAATGGAAATGGAATGTCCACTTTCACCATTATGTTTTGAGAATCTTCCCGTCCTAATATTTACTATAACAGCCGGAACTCCAATAAAAATCAAACACTTCTTAAGTATCTACGATCTCTCGAAACTTTGGTGTCCAAATCCTTCCACCACTTTGGATCAATCCCCCGTAACTTTTCATTGAATTTTAAACAGAACGCATTCATAATGCAGTTTATGTCTGTTCACCCTGGTAACGAGACAGATTAAGCTCTGGCGCACACAACCGCACAGCTCAACGCCGCTTTGGTAGTCATCGCTGGCCCGCCATGTTCGTCGAATAATACGGCATAACGCCGCGTGAGGGCCGAAGATTCAGCTAATAATTATGTACCCCGGAAGTACCTAATTGTGCACAATTTCCGGTCATTCAATTTTGCATCAATCGTGTCAATGACGCTTTGTTTTTATTTACATTGCGAGATGGCTAATTCTTCTGCTGTTGGGAGATTTCCAACGATAAATGTATTTATTAAAGGTGTGGATAGTGCCCCACACCTGGAGAGTACCGCTGTTGCAGTAAGATTTTCAGTGTCATCGCCAGTGTCACTGTGACTCGTACATATAGCATAGGCATGGCATGGTAACATAACTTCATGAATGTTTCTTGTACTTCGAGTCTTTCTTTGTAAGCAAGAGCAACTCGCGGAAATCTTGAAAGTTGAAACAATTTTTTGTTGACGCCCCGCACGAAGACGAGCTAATTAACAAAATGAAATCTCTATAAAACATCAGATCTGCGATAAATCGTCATCTGCAGAGGTGGAACAGGGATTGTTATTTTTGGACAGAGACATATTGCCCAAGTCCTGAACTGGTCCAATTCATGAACTGGCCACTCTAAAGTTTAAATTAAAAATGAATGTGTGTATATACACCGATTTCATTTAAAGACAATATATGGTAAAAAAATAAATAATTATAAAATTGGATTCTTGTTTTCGCCCAAACCCAAATTTATTGGTCTCGCTAGAGTTGACAAAATATATTGGGCTCGACTGCGGTCTCGCCCAATATTTTTTTCCACTCATGATTGGACCACTAAATTTGGGTATTGGACTTAAGAAATCCAATTTTATACTCAAACTTTGGTCATATGGTGCACATGGAAACCATATTTTAATGAGGTCAAAGGTCGCATGGAGATGCTAAGGCCAACTGAGGTCAAATTGGTAAATAGTTTGTCGGTTAATCTTTTGTGTATAGTGAAGTTAAATGCTATGCACGGATCATGTATGTCAGGTCAGAGAACTAAGTCAAATTCTCTAGGTTAGTTTGAAATAGAGTGGTTCATTTAACATTTTTGAAATTTGAAATCGTTCTACGATTGCACACCATCGTTGGTCCTACCCTTGCAACGTTTATCATGACTACCAATTTTAATAATTCACAGTAAAGAAAAGATAACATTTTGGGTACCTAGAATTCGGGGCCATTTTAAAAGAATTTAAAAAAAGTACAATTTTACTATATATTAGCTCTGTTTCCGAAATTTGGAACTTGAATTCGCGTTACTACAGTTGAACTTTTGAGGAATTTATTTGGAACACTGTTTCCTTTGTGTTTTTTCTACATTTTGTAGTGTATGCAACGATGGAGAATATAACACCTATGGGAGGTATCCAAGCTTCGTCTTATTTTCTTCATGGAAATATCATGACTCGTAAGGTATATTCTCATATCCACCACACCCACCCACCCTCAAAGCCAAAACCACTATAAATAATTATTTGAAGTACAAAAACAAACAAACCACCCTGTTCTGTGGTGTGTTTTTGGATTGGTGAATTCGCATTGCCTTTAGATGTTGGCTAATACGCTCTAGTACACTCACAATGTGTGTGAACTGTAAGTTAAGCGAAGAGGTGTTATATTGTCTCTCTCTTACTGCTGTTTATGAACACTAACCGCAATTGTTATAGGCACTGAGATTGCTAGTTTGTGAAGATTCTCGATTTATCGTTTCGCAGACTATAGATGTTTTGATGTGATTGGGCTAATACGTTGCTTGCGAATTTACTGTTGATGCTATTTGCTTAGTTATCGAACAAACGGTTTTTGAACCACGGCAACAGCACGCCACCGCGGTGTTGTATCTATAATAGCAAACAATAAAAAATATACACTGCGTTACAATAGAATTTAGAATTAAGTTACATAAAAACGAAAATAGAGATTATACGACGAATGGGTTACAGGGCCAATCACGGCGTCCTTATTTTAAAGACACAAGTTAACCCTCGTATCAGATGACCGAATCACAAGCGGATGCGTTATTATGTTACAATCCTGTGGTTTGTTCTTAATAATATTTGAAAATAAGGCCCGTATTCTTCATGTATGAAGCAGAAAGTCAAATTTTTGCATAATCTGAGTTGGTTATTTCTCACTATTCATAATCGTTGTACATCTGAACAGAGTTGGAAATTGGTTTTTTTAAACTGGGGAGGGGCATTTCGGTTAATCGTTTTGGTTCCAGGTGACACCGAGCTATGTGTTCTTGTAAAAACACCAATTGAGCTAGCAACCCTAACCGACCGTAATATACCATGAGGTGTTTTGAAAACCGATATGGTCAGATTTATAGACCATTTAACAGCAATGTTTTTGTAAACCTGTTAGGGCCTGGTATCTTGAATAGGTCGGCTGACCCTGGGCAATTGTATCTGTTAGAGTTTGGTAGACGTTTTCATATATTATAGAGTCCCAAGATCAAATGAGTTATTGCTATTTTCATTTCCGTTCAAGCGCTACTCTCTGCACACCGCATACAGAGCATGGCGGACTCAATTGAAATAACGATACCCAAAATCATTTGCATCAATGGGACTTCTCATATGAACAGACGTCTACCTAGAGTTTAAATCTATGGGCCATAACGATTCGCAGGAATGGATTCGCGGGCAACCAAGAGTGACGTAGGAGTGTTGTCTATAAGTTTGGGGAAATGCAGGCCGCATGCGCTGGGCTGATGATTATTCACTGCATGTGCACATGATTGTTCGAGATGAGTGCTAGTTTGTACAATATCGCCTGACATGCCTTGCCCTTTACTGTTACGCTTTAATCGGCAATTAACAATTGCATGTTTTGTTGTTTATTCAGTGTGTAAAATACCATCATAGCTATCTCCAAAAAAAAAAAAAATTTTGTGTTACTAATTGAAATGCTTTGTTAATATCACTTGACCATCATGACATGATGATTAAAGTGATAAATTTACTTCATGGCTTAAAAGAGTTTGAAATTGCGCTCATGATAGGTCCCCTACACTATTTTGGAGAACCCAAATCACTTTTGTTAATATTAAGAAAAGTACCCTTATAATTCGTACCATTTGAAATTATCTAGAGTACCTTGCATTTTAGCATTTTTATTCAATTAACCGGTTATTTATTTCAATTCATTAAATATCCATTTGTGAAACTTCAGATAATTTCCATCCTAAAATTCCTATTGTTGGCAGTTATGTAAAGAAAGCCAAATTTGGCCAAAAAAATTAAAGATTACCCAGATATTGCCAAGGATGCTATCGCAATTCCGCGAGCGCGCGTGTGTTTGTGTGTGTGCGTGTGCGTGTTTCTATGTGTGCGCCGAGAGTTTTAAAGGTTTCATTTCCTTGATGTCACCTGAATGTGAAAGTGTAAGTCCCATTGTCACCATATTTTTGAGAATCTCCGTCCCTATATTACTATAAACCATGCCGGAAACCCAATAACAACAAACACGTTCTTAATTAACTACGATCTCTCGAAACTTGGTGTCCACGTACTTCCCCACTTTGGATCCCAATCCCCCGTAACTTTCATTGAATTTTAAACCTAACGCATTCCTAGATGCAGTTTATGTCGGTGCACCCTGCACCCTGGTACCGAGACAGTATTAAGCCGCATGCGCACACGACCCACTAGGCTAACCCGCTTTGATATTCATTACGGTGGCCGCCATGTTCGTCGAATAATTACGGCATAATGCCGCGTGAGGCCGAAGATTCAGCTAAATAATTATGTACCCCCCGGAAGTACTAATGTGTGCACAATTCGCGGTCAATGTCAACTTTGCATCAATCGTGTCAAGGACGCGTTTGTTTTTATTTACCATTGCGAGATGGCTAATTCTCTGCTGTTGGGATAGATTTCCAACGATAAATGGTTTAAGTAACGGTGTGGATAGTGCCCACACCGGGAGAGTACCGCTGTTTGCCCAGTAAAGATTTCAGGTCTCCCAGTGTCACTGTGACTACTCAGTACAGTAGTGCATTAGCATGGCATGGTACATAATTCATGAACTTGTACTTCGATCTTCTTTGTTAGTCAAAGAGCAACCGCGAAATCTTGAAGTTGAAACTTTTTTGTTGACGGCCCTCCACTAAACGGAGCTAATTACAAAACTAGATCTCTAAAAACATCAGACCGGCGATAAATCGTCATCTGAATAGGTTAAACAGGGGATTGTTATTTTTGAACAGAGAAATATTGGGCCCAAGTCAGGAACTGGTCCAAGTCATGAACTGGCCAGCTAAAGTTTATAAATTCAAAATGAATGTGGTATAGTAATATAGGACACCAAAGATTTTCAAAAAACATAATAATGATAACATTGGATTCTTTTTTCCACGCCCAATGACCCAAATTTATTGGTCCGCATGAGTTGGACCAAAATATTGTGTTCGACTGCGTCTCGCCCAATATTGTTTTTTCAACTCATAATTGACACCCATACATTGGGTTTGGACTTAAAGAATCCAATTTTTATAAATAACCAAACTTGTGGGTCATAGGTGCAACATGGAAACCCATCTTTTAATGAGGTCAAAAGTCGCATGGGAGATTCAAGGCCACTGAGGTCAAATTGTAAAATATTTGGGTCGGTTAATCTTTGTGGTGTAAGTGACGTTAATGCATAAGGAGCATGTATGGCAGGTCTAAGAAATAAGGGTTCAAATGTCCATCTTAGGTTTAGTTTGAAATAGAGTGGTCAGTTGAACTTTTTGAAATTTGAAATCCAAGTCTGAACCATTATTATATATGTTTGAATAAAATTAAAGTGTTGAGAAAATATTGGTTCCAAAACATAATAATATAAATTCAAGTTGGCTGATTTAACCGCCCAATATTTATTAGCCGTGCTATGAGTTGGGCGACGATACTCGAACGATACTACTTCTGTATACTGTCCCCATGTTATTTATCTTTTCCTTCTTAACACGACCACCTTGTCAAATTCCATCTTACGCATGCGCCAAATCGCCAAACATCTCAGTAGGGCGGCTTCCTTTTGCCATACCATCTAATTATAAATTGCATTGTAAACCTTTCGTAATGCTGTAATCAAACTTAATGAGATCCAAAGACGTCTCTCTACCTATTGTAAGAAAATGTCCGCCAATAGTATGTTTCATTTTACCCACTAAACGCATGATCACAAATTTAAAAATAGTAGTAAAAAAGTCGTTTTGGTTTTCTATTTTTTTTTTCAAACGCAAGCTCTCAGCGATGTTTTGTGATGGACGGTCTTTTTTAAAAGACTCTTCTTGTTTACTTTATGTTTTTCCTATAGAAGGTTCCCCCCATTACTTACCAAGAATGCGCAATCTTCCTATCTTCATGCACTTCGCCCATCAAACGCACTTTGGTTCGCCTGTTGGGAATATAACCATCTTGTCAATTAGATAAACGGTATCACAGACTTCCCGGTCCCAAAAAACTATACATCAAAGATTAATTTTTTTGGGCCAACACTTAAGTTCATCTTCAACTGGAGTTTGACTGATTCGGTATTAGAATGTTTCCACCAGCTTTCATAGGATTTTTAGTTGGTATTAAAATTGTCAATTTAAACATTTTTAAAAAAAAAAAAAAACAAGTTGGGTGCCCATTTTGGCTATCCTTATTCCAACAGAGTTTGCCATTTAAAAATCAACTTCAAGTCAATTCTCTATTTGAAATAAAAAAAAAAATAGGTATAAGAGGCCGCTGCTGTGATATAACCTACTTTTGAGTTTTTAATGTCACATGCCAATGAAATACATCTGAACATCTAGCATTGAGAATTCTAAATTCCAAACAGTCGTTTTTGTCTCAGCCTGTACACCACGTTTCAGCAAAGGTAGATTCATGAAAACCACCCAAAAAAACCACCCTCGCTGAAAGTAAACTGATGCCTTTGAATACCTACTATCCTTTCCTTATTGTTATTTGTCAATGCTGTTTTTTGTAATGTTCCTTCCTGGCATCCTTGGAACAGTAGAGAGGGGAATGGGGAGGGGAAATTTACCCTCGCCCTTTAGAGCGATGTCCGGACTTTTGTCCCTCCAGCAGAGATTTGTGGCTGTCCCTTGGGTTAACCGTTAAAATTCCCAATTTACATGAATTTCATGATGACTGTCACCCGGGGCCTGAAAGTGAGTCTGGCCCCATTTCCCCCACCACATAATTTCTGGGTGCTTTCACTTTTGAAAGTAATATATTGATTAGTTTCAACCATAATAACACATGACTCTAATCTTTACATTATTCTTGTTTGAAAACAGTTATAATCCCACCAAGATAACACAACTCAAACCTTTAGTTTCTTGAACCTTCAATTGACAATATCTCCAGTTAGGGTGGCATCAAATTGGGATGGAATAAAAACGAGGATTTAAGCTTAGGATCTGGGTCTATAACAATATAATCAAAATATCTCAACAAAATTCAGTTTTATATTATTTTACAATTTTTAGTGTGAACTTGTATATTTTTTTTTTGGAGCAGTCTGTACACTTGATTTGAACTACTTTGTAGTCTAGGTTGGTAAACATTAGTAGAAAATAATCTTTTGTTCCCCCCTTAAAGAGGCATCCAATTGAATTCTGAGCTTTCGACACTCTAGCGAATGCCATCATCATAACAAACTAAACATTCATGATGTGCCAACCTTATATATACAACGTAAACAAAAGGGTAGAGAACAAAAGATATCAAGGGATTACCCCTAACTCAAGGCATGAGTAGTCTACTTTATTCCAATTCCTCAGTCATCTCATTACTTTTTTCTTTTCTTTCTTCTCTTTTTAGTGTGCATTTTTTTTCTGTAAACGATACAGTTGCCCATAAATTACTAACAAATTAACCTATTTTTTTTTTTTCCTTTGAAAGTTTGCAAGAGACACGAAATAAAATGCTCGCGTTTTCTTCTAGCGCCAACAACATTTCTGTGCACGAGTTCGTATCTCTACTTGCTTACAGCTTGCGTGTCACATTGTCACAGAATTCAACACCTTTCTTCATATCGAACAACAACATTTGATGGACCGTCTTAGCACGCCATAATTCACGATTTGTCAACCACTAATGTACATTCCAGATTCTACTCTGTCGGCGTTTTCGTTGAGGTAAAAAACCAAAAATTTTCATGGGGCATAATATGTGTTTTTTTTGTAGTTCGTTGACTCTGCCTTTCGCCCCATTTTGGTACGACTAGTTTGGCGTATTTAACTTTGATTTTCCTCCGTAAGAAATTCACATATTTCTACCATTTTCTACTGGAAATCAAGGTTTAGTATCTTATATGCGTGTTAGGTTACTATTTTGACCGAAAATTTCATATCATTTCGATTTAATTTTTCTTTCGGAGTATACTCGCACTCGGCAATCTGAGCGCTTGGATTTAAAATTTGTGACATTTCTAAATAACAGAAACAGTAATTCAGTGACCCCTACTTTTTCTTCAAAATCGACAGTCTTGTATAGCGCGCACACTTTTAAATAAAATTCGGACAAAAGGTATCGAACCGATTTTTTTAATATTAAAAAATGTCCTGAAAAAAATGAATTTTCCAAAGACGTGTGGATAATTGTTGGAAAAAATGGGTGTTTTAATGGAATTTTTCTCAAAACGAGTTCGGGACCGCATAATTTTCTTCTCTGATATTTGACAGTACATCGATTGAAGTTCATTTATACGAAATCTTAACAAATCTATCGAACGGATCGATCGTGACCCCAATTCCCTTAACTGATAATGATCAATCATTTTTATTGGTCAGATTTTAAATAGTTTTCAAAGACGATATACACTATGACGAAGTCATAGACAACTCTCCTCCACATTACATAAAATATTAATGCTTGGTCTTGCAACTTCTTATTACTGAAATAATAAGTTACATTTTCAACTTTATGAAGTTAAAGACCTATGTTTCAACAACAAAACAAAATAACAAATAAACCCCATCAGTAATTCATTCTGGCATTAAATTTTTCGTTTACGATAAATCTTTGTGTGCCGGCACAAAATGATATGAATGATTACACTTAATCCACTGTTTCTTTTTGCAAAATAGGAAGAGTTTGTTGATCATACCTTCCCCCCCTCATTCGGTTCGGTGGCGGTTCGGTCGTTTAAGTGTGGCAACTTCATGTTTTTTAGCTGTAGTACCAACGTAAAAAAAACATTTCAGTGGTTAATATCTGTTGCAGTAGCTTGTCTAAAAATGAAAAATGGTGGTGGGCCTTAGAGATTCGTAATTGGTGGGTTCTGGCCGCAAACCACTACAGTGCCGTATTTGTAAATAGCACCGGTCAATTTGGTTAAATGCCTCCCTGCGGGTTACTTCATTTCTGGGTCTATCCTAACAAATATTGAGGTCTACCTTTCTAAACATTTCAGGGATCGTTTAAGAGGTCACAGTTTCATATCTAACATACAACAAGTATAAGACATGTGACGGTACACCGAGCCGCCACGTACAAAGAAGCACTGCCCAGGCAGTATGCGTGAGCATCTGCAGACAATTTGAATATCTGCTCACACGAAGCTTGGCGTAATGCTAGGGTGCATCAATGCCCCTCATGTCAATCATTTTTCTTTTCCCCTAGTCTTAAAGTGTTGCCATGTAAAAAATAATATAACCTCCACCAAATTAAAATTCATTGAAATAAAAAAAACCCCGGGGGGGGGGGCGCTTCCGTGAGCTTAAAGTGTTGTACACAATTTAATAGGATGTTTGTGTTTTTGACAAAACTAAAAAAAAATATGACGCATCTGTTGATTGGTGCAGAAAATTCTGCAGGAGGTACATCATAAGGTTAGGCAAAAGTTTTCCAAGAAAGTACCAATAGTCGTCCTCATGGAGAAACATATTTTTTACTTTCTAAATTATTTCATGGTGTCAAGGCAATACACAGAATAGCCAAAAAACGACCCATTACAAAGTTTTGTAATATTTAAACTTTGAAGGACAGTGGTGTTGTTGTAAGTTCATCAAGCTTGTTACAGTTACATAATATAATCAATAGCTGTAAATGGCACTGGGCTTACATGTTTCATATAGTATTATAAAAGAAACATAATAGCCGGTAACTCTTTGTTCTTTTGTCCTCTTCCAATTTATGCCAACATGGTGAAAGCCAACTGGCATTTATTTCAAAGTAGAAAACTCTTTGAAAGCAACGTATGGACAATTAGGCTTTTCACATGAGCAGTGATCGATCGACTTTTGCGATCGATCGCTGTTTGAAGACTAGTGCAGTCGTTTTTGGAATACTAGACGCGCATGCGCCATAGAGCCTTAGTTACGATGTAAAGTGTCCAAAAGGAAGGATTAAATGAGCTGCTGCTTTCACAAATGCGTCATTTTGAGGCATTTACGGCAGTGTTGTAATTGACTTTTTAATGCGAGGTACAATGGCCATATTTTATGATTATGACTTGTCACCTTGGTTTGTTTTCCGCATCAGAAATGTGTTAGTTTTTTCCGGCTCGTGAAATTGAAAGAGACTGAGTGAAACTCAACATGGCGGATAGACTCTTCCGTAAGTGAGTGCATGACCGTGTGATGTGTTTTGAGGAAGCAAACAACAGTGATGTGTGTCAGAGTTTGCGAATTATTATAATGAATTTGGTAGCTGGTTTGAAGTCTACGGACGGCGATCGATCGACAAAAGTCGATCGATCACAGGCTCAGTGTGAAAAGCCTTATATGTAACCAGTATAAAGGCTTGATTTATAACAATACATGGTCCTTAAGGTGCCAACGAGAGATTTACAAATAACAGGTTGTCCCAAAAAAATGTGAAAATTCTGATTGGGCCCTGGTTGTAAAGATTTTTACATCAAAAAATATCCTCATCTGTAAGGATGAAGCGACGAAAGTGTTTCTTTGGCTACAGAAATTGTGAAATTTCTCATTCGTATAGGAGCAAATACGAACTTCAGCATATGTTTTCTAATGAAATAGAATTCACTTACAAACACCATTTGTTTTCATTTTAAGTTATTTCTGTGGACCAAAATAAAAGGTAGGGAATATATTGAGCGTCTAATCTATATGAAATCATACATTATCACAGAAAATAGGATTGAATTGAAATATTCGTTGACACCTTTAAACACCCGCCCTATACATAGCCACAAGCTTACCTGGGTCATGTTTGTGGTTATCTGGTATTACCTGCCCCCACTGAAATTAAGTGATAAAAGATTTTTCGGCTATTGAGGATACCTTGTTGGAAAATGGTTTACCTAGCCTTATAATAAATACACCCCTTGGAGGATTTCTGGCCAAATCACAGATGACGATCATCATGTTTGTGTTTTGTCAAAAAAAAAAACCTATTAAATTTGTGTACAAAACTTTAAGCTCACGGGAGACCCCCCCCCCCTTGAAGACATCATTATTGGTTGAGGTTAGATTTTGACAAGAGGGACGCAAGAAAGCAAAGCATTTGATGCACCCTAGTTAATCGCTGGACCGTTGTATACTACCGTCGTTTATACGAAATAGCAAAAACATTGTTCCATTTCTTATTAAAGGGGGATGGCCCGATTTAAGGATATTAATGTTCATTTTAATAGATTGGCCTGAACTCCAAAATCCCATCTGTAAACGTTTCGCACCGATATTTTAATCCGTTTTGATGTGAGAGCTAAAAACTTGATTTTGTAAGCCCACGTAGAGTACTGTGTAAATTAATATTAGTCGACCAAAACATGGGGCACCATTTCGCTCTAACCTCCAAACCAAACATCCTTTGGCTCTAAGATTTCACGGGTATAAATGAGAAAAATAGTAGCTTTCTTCTGAGTACAAAATGTGGGGCCCACTGCCGGTAAAATCTGGGGCTTCTGGGGACGAGGCCATTAGCGATCGGGTCATGAACCTTTAATTGAACGTTTTCGTGTAAGTCCCTCAGTATTGCGTTAGGAGTAAATTCAACAAGGACCGTACTAATAAGATTTAACAATGGTTACATTTGGGTTGGTACAGGAGAAACAATGGCTTTTTTTGTCCATCAGAACAGTTTGCTCAGTGTGGTTGCTTCACAAACAGAACACACAGACACACAAACACGCACGCATGCTTGCACAGCCACACACTAAAAATCCACATGCAGAATAATCGAAACTAAGAGAAAATACACTTTTCATAAAAAATATCTTTTAAGGGGGCCAATTTTGCCATATTTTGGTGTGTACACTAAAAAACCAGGTTAAGGTGCGGTCCCATAGATGGCTAAGAGTGATTAAATTGGATATGAAAATCTGACATCGAAAAACCATCATGACTCATGTGATTGTTAAACCAAATGGCCATATCTTGGATTTCATATGTTTTATTATAACCATCTATTGACAAAAGTTATTTTTATTACGACTTAATCACTCGTGAGCCAGGCTAAGGCGACCCCACCTTAAAAATGTTGAAAACTTTATTTTTTAAAGGTTGCAACGGGATTTCACATATCAGGCTGTCACAAAAAAATCGAAAGTCTGATTTTTGCCCTCATGTAAGATTTCTATAAAAATATCCCCATATGATTAAGGATTAAGTGAGAAAAACGTTTTTGGTACAAAAAATGGGAACATTTTATTTCGTATAGGTGCAACTACGAAATTCAGCTGTTTTACATTGAAATATAAGCAAATCAAACTTCACCTTTTTTCTCTCTTTTAAGAGGTGGAATATCTGTAGCATAATACAAGGGAAAGGCAAAGTTATCGAGTGTCTAATCTATATGAAATTAATGGATTATACACAGTGTTCCCAACTCTCTCGTTGCACCTTTAAACAACAAGTTCCATCGTTAAGAGACACGGGCAATTTGTAAACATAGGCGCCCTCAATATGTTTTCAAAATTGATATTTTGCGTGGTTGTTAAAGCTTGTATATACATTAGCCCTCTCCTGAAATGATTAACACAAATCAGGTACTAGGGGTAAACAGAACGATTTTCAATTAAGTTCGCGCAGCATTAGGACGGAAATGGCGTTTAAAACAAAGAAAAAAACGCACGCCGTCCTGTTCTGACTGGTTGTGCCTTTTGGTTTTAATATCAATGAGTACTACAAGTCTATGATATTCATGTAATATACACATTTGTTGATTTAAATTATTGGAAATCACCTGGATGTCTAACCTCCTATCCGGGCCTCTTATTCGGTGTCACTCTCTGTTTTTGAGTATGTTATTATGTGTAGTTTTTTTTAAGAATGCATCTCTATTCCTTCAATGGCCTAGACTATCATTTGAGAGCAAATGGACGAAGAAATTAATATTTTGTGACAATGTGCCAGGGCTTTTAAACCAGCCCGGATGTGTCAAGGTCAATGGCCCGCGCTAATAGCCTCGTCCCCAGCAACCCCAGATTTTAACCGGAAGTGGTTGACATTTTTGGCGATCAGAAGGGAAAGCTACTATTTTTCTCATTTACCCTGTGAAATCTTAGGGCTAAATGATGTTTGGTTCGGGAGGTTATGAGCGAAAGTGTACTCCATTTTGGTCTCGACCAATATTAGTTTTACACAGTATCAGGGGGGCTCACAAAATTCACGTTTCTAGCTGTCATGTCAGACGGATTGAATATCGGCGCGAAATTTTAGAGTGGGGTATTGGGTTGAAGGCCATTTATCAAGATGAAAACTTTATATACTTAAAAATTCGGGCCATCCCCCTTTAAAAGAGTTGTTCAAATATATAATAGAACATCTCCATACCCGAATAACCATGGTTATTTTAAAAGTTTAACAAGCGTTTTGGCTGTATTATTAAAATAGTCCAACTAAAACTAAAGATAGTTCCTTAAATGATCCAATTCAAAGTCTGAGATGAATCAGAATTTTCGTTTTGATTTAGTAAATATTTATGTTGAGTATATAGTAAGCATAGCCTACTGAGATAACAAAAAATCTGGATTTTTATAACAAGGTTTTTTGTTCTATATGAAAGACATCGACTTGAGTTTACTATTTCACACAGTGATGTGCATAGTACATGTATGTAAACAAACCATTATGTATATGCAAAGAACATGATATTTCAAAAATTGAGGGTCGCCATCCCTCAGAAAATCTCTGAGTGAGCCTTTAAGAAGTAGTCTTTTCATGAAAGACTTTTTTAAAGCAATAATAGCAGATTTTTCAAGAGCGCCCCCAATTTTCAAAATTTTTTAGGTTTTTTCTTTTTTTAAAAGTTTAATTAAAGCATAATTCTAGAAAACTACACCTGCGAACGGGAATTCTAAAAATGCGTATTTATCATAAATAAGCGATTTCTGTAATTAGAATTGGGATCCCAGATCGTACTTAAGGGCAGAGCTGGAAATGCTAAGTTTGTCCCGTCCATGTGAAAATAAGTTCCACCGTCAAGAAATTTAACTTCTTACCGTGACTTTCCTGAACCAATAAACAACTTATGGATGAGAGTAGACACGGACATGGCGCTCTTTCCCGGCGCTATTTCCATATTGGAAGGCGGTTTCCACCAGCAGCCGATAATTATTATCGGATCTCCGATATTAATTATTCCGTTACAAATTCCTTCGTTTTGTGACACAAGACTTTAGCGCTTAACCATTCACAGGTAAGTTTACTAGCCAGTCCAATGCAACCGTGTAAAAATCGTCCATTCTTTGAAAAATTGGGGGTGCTCTTCAAAAAAATGTGTCTAATATGCTTTAAGGTTTCGAATATAGCCCTTCATCAAGCGTTGCGTTTGCGGCCGGGCTTTACTTCTTATTTCCTACAAGTCCCTGTACACGATGTGGTATGGCGCCCGCTCGCCTTCGACACGCGTCTCTGGCGTACTTGGTTTAGGCGTCTTTGACAAAGACTAGGTTTCGAAATGCACTTGATATGTCCAGTAAATAACACGGAAGGAAATGTAAGTACTACTACCCCGTACATCCTATCCGCTACGGCCTCCTTAACCCCTTGCCGCCACGAACGCCCACCACCACACCACATCCTGACGCTTGTGTGAACCATTGACCAAATTCTCTAAGTCGATTTTCTGCAAAATTACAATGAAGGTTTTATTGTGGTATAAAATACAGTTGTAACCCTACACATACTATTTTTTTTTTGCGGAGAAGCAGTTTTGATAGCAACATTTACTTAGATATATGTCCAAATGGTCTAAATTACCACTCAGTTTAGGTTACACACTGAGGATGCAAAGCGTCGTTCAACGTCACGATATTTTCAAAGATAATCCAAATGTTTAGTTTAGTTGAAGTACATAAAATTGGGTGGGCCTTTAGATACTGTTTAATATTTGAGAAAGACCACACTTGTAACTGTATAGATACACTATAAAACGTTAGAACACCAATATCTTGAATAATAAATAATTTTATGAAAGTATAGTACGTACTGTCAGAATTACTAGTAATAATGGTACCCTTAAATTCTGATTTTTGAATGATGTCGACACTGCGTACTCATATTTATCTTTTCCTAATATCAAACAAGCAAAGAAATGTAATAAACGTCCAGACAGAAATAAAAAAATGTTGGGGGCAACCCACCACCCTATTTCCGCAAGACTTTTAGGACAATACAATAAGACAATACATGAAAAAGTAAAAAATTAGCAACTTTAATTTACAATTAATAAATTTATAATTAAAATCAAAGCATTGCACAGGAAAACTGTTAAGAATGGTAAAAACAAATCAATTAACTTCAACTTCAATGAGCCCGTCTGAGTCGAATTTAGAATAACAATATGGATTATGCATGATGTTGATATTGCAACAACGACTGACGCTTTAAGAATGTTGTTTTGATTCATCACGTTTTAGCAGGCTTTTTTTTTACGAGATTCAATGAAAATAGTGGAGGCATGCACATTAGTTTCTTTCGTGAGTAATAAGCCCACGACTATACCAACTGCTACCCAAAAAGATGGGAATCGACCCATGATCCTGAAGATCATTGTTAAGAAGGCTGGCATATTTAATTTGATTTCAGTTTTGTGGGCTTTCCCAATGTTTTGGTTCGAAATGAAACGTAAGTTCGCGAGGTTTGTTTGTATCAATCCCATGATGCAGAGCAATTGCCTATACCATACTGTACTAAGCACATGCAGTACTTAAAAAAAGCTTCCAAAAGTTTAAAAATCACTGGACATTTCATATCAATGCAAAAAAAAGGCAGTATCGTGTTTCAGGGCCCACTCTTCTCCCTCCAATACATCAAACGGAATAAGCTATACTTTTGGTACTTGAATGTTTTGGCGGAAAAAAGTGGGCCGTATACCACGATATTGGCCCCAAAAATCCCCCTAAGTACTAACCTTATTGGGCTAAAAGCGCGTTAAGAAAAAGTCAGGGGTTATGTGTTAGAATAGGATTTTTATGTGATCACATGACCCTATTGAAGGTGAAATTTTCCCAAAACTGGTGCATTGTGGGATTGAATCAAAACGCCCTCTTGGGTAAGTTCTATACATAATACATTTGTGACCTATTAACAAGAACCGGAAGAGGGGGCAAACGTCGGTATCGTCCCATTGTAACTTTTGGAACCAGGGGCGCTCCACCAATTTGAAATTTTGTCCCCACTTTGTTATTTTAATTTCAAAATTTGTTATATTTTTGGGGAGGGGGAAAGGACACCATCGATTTTTTCCTGAAAGGCTTATTTTGACTCATTTTCAAATCTCTCCCTTCTCTTTTCTTACGCAATTCCCCCTTTCCCTCTGTTCTTTCCTCCTCTTCGTTCGTCATTTGTTTTCTCTTTTGCGCTTTTTGCTTTTCCCATATTCTCCTTTTTCCCCCATTTCCCCTTTCTTTCTTCCTATCCCTCTGCTCCTTTCCCCCTTTTATCCCCAATTTTTCCCTCTTTAATCGTCACCCATTGTAATTGGGGCAATCCCCCAATGGTTACTCCACGGCATACATCAGAAAAGTGGTAGTAGTAGAAGACCAGCCTGTAGATCCCGTGACCCCGTGACCAAACTATGGAGACAAAGATTGAAGGCGTCTTGGGGTTCCCTGCTCGATTTTGAAGTTTTTTGACTTGGGCTTGCCACTTCAATATTCCGCATTTGTGGAATGAGGGGCAAACAAAGTGTAACACTCGGGGGTAAAAATTGAGAACTGGTCCGCAATTGAATTAATACGCATGTCAAATTACTTCCTCTCGCCTTATCACATACGGATCTAAAAATGGAAGTTTGTTATAGATACGACTTCAAATGAGGACGCCATGGCCAAATTCTCAAAGGTCAATACAACTTTCAATCAAGATTAAATGTTAATATAAACCAATTTTAAAGATGGTCAGTGTCTAATTATTGTATTTTCGTGCATGACAAATTCAGATTTGCAACTTTAAATGGTCAAATGGTTGTTTGAACCTTGGAAACCTGAAATAGGCCGCCATCTTTGTCTCCAGAGTTGGTCACGGGAACTACAGGCTGGTCTTCTACTATGGTTATCATGGCTACCATATAATTTAATATATAATGTCTCAAGAAGCGTTTATAGTTTGCTGAACTGTTTTTCTTCTATATTGAAGAATCCACATAAAATATTATGAACCCTTTTTTTTAAAAAATGTGGTAAATAAATATTATTGCCATAATTCTTTACTTTTATTTTTTAAGAGGTACAAAAAGCGAGATGGGGGAAATATAAGTTATCAATTGTGAAATTATTTATTATATGCGGCATTACACCTACGCGTGTGTCATTAAACAACGCGGACTGATAAAACAACCATATTTAAAAAATATTTAAATCTTTGTTCACCATGATGTTAACACCCTTGCAAAAGTTCATTGTCCTACTCTTCACTACTCTTTTAATTAATCCCATTTCATTTCGACACTCTTTTTCAGAGTAAATCGAAGAAGGATATGGGAATTCCTAACTGGTCCGATTTGTGAAATTACTGACACCTTAATGCAGGATCCAGTGAGGGGCGGAGGGGGGCGCGCCCCCTCCCTGGTATTCTGACAAAATTCTTGCAAAATCAGCCCATTTTAGCTCATTTTGGACAAGTCTACAGCCTTTCAGCCCCCCGTATTTTTGATGTTTTCAAATCCTGGATCCGCCCCTGTAATGAACTGTTTGAATGAATTCAGAAGAGGGTGGTGAGAGCCGTGTGGGTCACAAGGGGGACAGGTGTGGCAGGACTGGGGATTGAAAGAAGTATTAATTTGAACAAAGCAGTTTGTTGTGTATTGTTGTAAATTGTTGAACTAGTAATTGTGTTAAAATCTATTAAGTGGAAGAGAAATTTGAAAACAAAGACATGGAATTGCTGTGAGCATTAGATTTTCCATTAAAGTATTTGAACTTGATCTTCTGATCTCTTTTATTGTCTAAGCTCAAGATGCAATATCATGTCCAAAATTTTGATTTCATTTCCAAGCATAACCTCGTTATTTGATTATGATATCATAAACGACCTCCATGTGTTTTAAAATAATGATTAGTTCAGTATTAAAAGTGACATTAGCATTCATTTTGAATCGAAAAAAAATCCAGATTCTACCAAACACAAATCTGTCAAAGATGAGATTAAAATGGGACAATCAACTCCTCTTACAAAAAATAGGACACCAATAGTTGTATTACTTCCGCAGAAGAAAACAAAACGCTTTTGAAGCCAGCGTTTTAAATGACACACGCGCTTGTAGACTTCAATGAACGTGATTTCCTTCAGCAAATAAAAAAATTTATGATGTATGTTATAATTTTTCTGCGTTGATGCTTACCCTTTCGGACTGAACCGCTGTAACTGCCGTTGTGGGAAGAGAAAGTGTTTTGTATTTGTAGCTATAGTTTTGCCCAAAACGATACCATTTTACTAAGAAGAGACGCCTTCAGAGTGTAACAGGGCCAGAGTAAGTTTTATTCCATTACATCTAAATTCTTATTGAATGAATTTCGTTCATGATATTGAAAAATATATCCCGCTCCCTTCGCAATGTTTTGACATTAAAGGAATATGTCATGATTCTGAATATTTGCAAAATTTGGTATGGATGGAAAGCTTAAGTAACGTAGATTTAACATATAAATCAAAAATAAGTTGAAAATTGCCACAATTTGGTTGGAGTGATTTGCCCTTCTAATTTTCCGCCCAATAGCTACTCGGAAAAACGATCCGACAAATCCACATCGCAGGCAAATGTGGACGTCAAAAAGTGATGAATCCATAATTTAGGCGTTGTGACCATTCATATTGCAGTGTTGCCACTTAATCATAAGTAAAGCAAAACGAATGACACAAAATATGTCATTCTGTAACTTATTTTTCTAATTTATTCTTACTTTCATTAATCCATCAATATTTAAGTGTAGCATTAACAACTAGGCATCGATTGGTTTAAAAGCCACGGAGTATATATGCGGTTGCAATTTGATGACCACTTACGACCTTGAAACCCCAAGCGAGGTGTACGCCACCTTACGGGCAGTTCGGTTGGTAATGTTTCGTCTGACCAAGTTTAGTGATTATAGGAAGTTATAGATTTAAGGAATTTATATATTTTCAAAGAAATGCCCCTTTAATAGGTCACGGGACCTTGAAGCCGAACTCTGTACAACCCATAAGGGTCTTGGGTCGGTGCTTCTTCTGACAGCATCTGGTGGCCTTAACAATTATTTATGGCAGAAGAAGGATTTTCATTCGGCGAAGGCCCTTTAATCCCCCACGTGACTTTTGACCCCAATAAGGTACACCCATAAGGCCCCTGGGTCGTGGTCTTTGAAACATCTGGGGTCATTAGCGTTAGTCTGTGCAGAAGAAGGATTTGTATAGAGTTCGACAATGCCCTTTAATCGGCCCCCGTGGACCTCTGACCCCAATCAGTGCAAACCCCATAGTCGCCTTGGGTCCGTGTTCTGCAGTCCAAATTTGGCTCTGCAATCGGGACAACGTAGTATTTGGTTTCTAGTAGCATGTGAATCCAAGGTTACAAAGAAAGAACTAGAGGCAAATGTGCTCGAAGAGCAAGAACCTTTAACTAGTGGGGATACACTGACCTTTAACCCCATGCCGAGCAATAAATTTTGTTTAGAGTCTGAAGCTGCTTCATATGCATGGGTCACGTGATCATAAACGTTGCATATAGCCAAATATGATTTTTGAAAATATTTTTTCACATTAAGACCGGAAGTTCCCTTTTAATGACCTTTGACCCATGTGAGCACAACTTTGGTGAAGGGTCTGAAGCTGCTCCGTATGCAGAGTCAGGTGACCATGTACTGCATATAACCAGATATGAATTGACGATTTTTACATTAAGACGGAAGTTCCCCTTTAATGACCGTTGACCCCATTTTAGCACACCTTTGGTGAAGGGTCCAAGCCTATTACATATGCAAGAGTCACGTGACCATGGTACCTTGAAAATGGGCAGATAGAATTTTTGAAGGATTTTTCACATTAAGACCGGAAAGTCCCCGTTAATGACTTTTGACCCCCATTGAGCACAACCTTGGTGAAGGGTCTCAAGCGTTCATATGCATGAGTCACGTGTCCATGGTACCTGCATATAACAGGGAATATGAATTTTTGAAGATTTTTCAAGTTAAGACCGGAAGTTCCCTTTTAATGACCTTGGACCCCTATTGAGCACATCTGTGGTGAAGGGTCTCAAGATGCTCATATGAATGAGTCACGGACCATGGTACCTTGCAAATGGCGATATGAATTTTTGAAGGGTTTACATTAAGACCGGAAGTTACCCTTTACTGAACTTTTGACCCCATATTGAGCACAAACTTGGTTTAAAGGGTATCAAGCGGCTATATGCATGAGTCACGGTGACCATGTTATTTTTGAATATAGCAAATATGAATTTTTGAATTCAAACTGGAAGGGTCTCCCCTTAAGGACCCCTTAATGACCTGTGATCAAAATTTCTTGTTACACCTCAAAGAGTTTGGGTCAGCGGTTCTTATGAGCAAGTCTAGTGATTATATAGCAACTTGATTGTGGAACAAGAAGGAATTATAGGTTCCGACGAATGTCCCTTTAATCGGTCCCACCTGACCTGTGACCCAATTGTTACACACCCCATAGGGTTTGCGGTCAGTGGTTCTTCTGACACATCCCGGTATCATAGCATTAGCATCTATTCTGTGGCAGAAGAAGGCTTTTATAGACGTTCGAAGAATGCCCCTTTAATCGGCCACTGACTTTGACCCCAATCTGTTGTTACACCGTAGATGCGGCTTGGGTCAGGGGTATCTGACCCAATTTTAGTGGCAATCGGATAAACCGTTGGGCACTCGAGCCATTTTGAAAGTTACGGAAGGGGGGGAAACAAGAAGATGGAGAAGAAAGAACATCGCACGAATACAAGACCTAGACGTGCTTGCACACGGCGTAGTAAAGAAGAAATCTCTAAATTACAAGACCTAATGACGGGGCAAGTTTGTATACGATATACGTTGGGAGAGTTGGTACTACCTGTGGCAAGTTTGTATAGTGGGGCGAGTTTGGTACATGGGCGAGTTGGTACTAGTACTAAGGGCGTAGTTGTACTTGGGCCAGTTGTGTGAAACGAATAGGGCTGGGCGCACCGGTAGCGGAATCAGTACCGAAGCTGCATGTTGAATGAGTGGTTAGAGGAGATTGCCCCTGGTTGACCCTGAATGACTATTATGCAAAAATCTGCCCTGCCACCAAATATGAGCCTTGGGTCGGTTCTTCTGACCACGGTATAGTGATATAGCAATTGATTTGTGGGCAGAAACAGCAAAAGGGAGGGTAAGAGCGACTGACCTCTATGACCCCTGTGTGAACCTTTTACCCACAATCTGTGAACACCCTGTATGGCATTTGGGTCACCGGTTATTCTGACGAAGCGTGGTTCAGCCAAGCAAACTGTGTAAACACTAGTAGCAGTTTGAAATATTAGGGGGGATAGAGAGACTGCCCCTTTTTGGACCCCTAAAATGACTGGATCAAAATTGTGAACAAAGCCATAAGGCCAGGCAGCTGGCAATCACTGTGAAGAAATTGGCATCGTTAGCACATGCGAACTGTGGGCGAAGTAGGGAAAAGGGTGTTAGCGCGACAATGACCGATATGACCCTACGTGACCCATATTGTCAAACTGTGAACACCAAAAAGGACCTTGGGTAATGTCGTCTCTTACCTCCTCTCCTGGGTTCTTGTGCCCAATTCTCGTTACAAATGTGACCAAGCGTTGGCACTAGTAGCATTTTAAGCATATGGTCGGAGCGACGGACAAACAAAGAAGAAAGAAATCGACAGAAGGCAGTATATCTGCGGCTTGACCGCATGATATGAATTCGGATCAACACGATGTTTTGGTCACTTTGACGTCCGAGGAGAGCAAAATTGGGCGCTTGTGATCATGAAGAAGTGGCGAAAAATCCGCCCGTTTTCTTCGTATGTCAAAAAAGCAAATATTTTGGTTAATGTTACATCAAATGGTATTATTTTTTCGGGAATCGTGATGTATGTACATATATGTAGAGTGTAAGGCAAACGAGCGTGACAAAAATCTTGACATAGTCCTTTAACTTCCTTAAAAGTCCTTTCATTTTCTCTTGTTGTCATTCTGTAAATTATAGTCCAGAGGCAGGACCTCAAATTAAGTACAAATGTTTGGAATTTCCAAGAAGAAAAGGGAGAATAGCTTCGGAAGTAAGAATTTGGTAAGTGTATTTCAGGTAAAAAGCTTTCATAGGGGGCAAATTTAGAAAATCGCCAAATTAGATATACATTGTTTTCAATGTTCTTTGTTTCTTCTAACAAGGTAAAAAGTACCATTTGCCCTATCAGTGGAATATGGGGTCATTGATTAGATAATAGGTTCAAGGATATCCAGCGGTAATATTTCAAGATGCGGCCAATTATTTTTTATATTGGTTGTCAATCTCTGTGTGATTTATATGAGACAAAATCTAGTGGTTCAACGGTCTATGAGATTTAAACAAGAAGCAAAATATAGGAAGGGTCAACCAGGGGTTTACGGGGGAAGTCACGATAACTTAGAGTTTGTACAGGGGAAAACATACCTATTAAAATCTTACGAATCGAAACTACTTTTTACACACCATTGACAACAATTAAATTGGATATCCTGTAAACCTTGTCCACTTTTAGTTGTACGCCGCATATCCGAATCCAATGACACGAAAAGGCGTTTCTATTTAATGTCAAGTTTCAGCTTTCTGATATTGATATTACCATGATGAATCGGCTTATTATCATTGAACCTTGGACATTGAACAGGAAAGAAAACCCAATATGGAAAAGTGACACCGAGGAAACACCGAATAAAACAAAAACCCGACGCTAGTCTTGCCTTAATAATCCATTTCCTATGCGTTGTTAATTCTTTCATACATTAGCGAGATACCTTTGTAGGTGAAGGATGCAACAAAAGGTCAACATTGCAATTACATTATATTAGGAAACGCGTTTTACCTGGCTTGGCGTGGGACAGTTGGGTCTCCCATCCCATATTCTATGGTACATCCTCAAGCGTAAAAGTACAAAGGCGCTGTAAACATTGGAATAAAATTACTACTGGTATGCTATAAAATACAATCTGATACATGTTCTGTTTCATATCTCTAAGTTACAATTTTTTTTATCATATTCAGTGGGCGGATCCAGAATCTCAATAGAAGGGCCCAAATTATCCGGCTCGCGCAATATTCTTGATCTACATGGCGCCCGACGTCCTGTACCGTCATTCGTAGAGATCGACACGCTCCCGGGCCTGTGCGGCTAAACAGTAATTTTTCTTGATCTACAAGAGGCGTCTGACGTCCTTACATGCAGCGCCGGCCGCCCTGTGCTTGCAAAATAGAGGGGTTCCCCGCCCCCTTTCGGAGCGCGCCGGCGAGCGCCCCCCCCCTAAATTCGCCCCTGATGGGTATTTGATAAAAAACGTGATAAGCGAACATGCACGAACCCGATAAACGCGCATTTAGGTTAGTTTCAGTTAATTTGGATTTACACATTGTGACCTCGGGCGAGGGAACTATTATCAGGTCGATAAGTCAAGTGGATTACAGGATTGGCTACTTTAAGCCGGTCTAGCCGACGACACCAATAGATTTTTTGTTGTTTTAACATATGATAGCGACAGCGGCAGTTGCACGCAATATTCATAGTTCATCATTGTCATGCTTATGGGCCAATGGACTAGCTTTACGCCATGATGAAGTTATATAAATACAAAGATACAGGAGCCACCAAGCTACAGGAAGCCATATCCTCTCTGCCAAGACACGTGTGTAGAACGTAATGTTCATTATATAGCATTTTTTTGGGGTGTTTAAGTATGTTATCTTATCTAATGATTTGAAAGATTTTAAGACAGAGGAAGTTAATGACAAATCTTTGAGTTGATTTTCATTTGCCATAACTATAAGGTCCTGTGCATCAAACAAAGAAGAAATCCATGTATTTTTAAACGACATGTCAAACAATCAAGGGTTCTTAAAGGCCATAGTTGTACTCTTATTGATCTACCAGTTATGGAGGTACAATCTCAAGTAATTTTTTTTTTTCGATTACGACAGAGGTTAAAACAATGGAACTTGTACATCTCTGCTGGATGAGCTGTATGCTGTGTTAGGGGATTGTTATGTTTTAAGGCCGAGAAAATAGGTATCAGTCAGTGAACAGTATAATTTTTACATTTTTCATAATAACTGATAATGATTTGTGTTTAAAAGCTTCACATATTATGCCAGATTCTTGGAACGTATTTAAAGCGGCAATGCACATGTTCACAAAATATGAAATTTCTTCAATTTGCTCGCAAAATGATAGTCTAGGACAATTGGAAGAATAGAGAATGATTATACACATAAAATAAACATGCCCCAAAACAGATAGGGATGGACATTATTTGATAAGAGGTAAAGACACCAGGGCACTTTGAAGTTGCGTAACTTTTATCAACAAGTGTCTATTTCAGAGTATCAACACAGTACTCATTGATATTAAACCACAAGGTCACGGGAGCGGTCAAACAAGGACATGCCGTGAGAAGCAAATCTAGCGCGTTTTCTTGTGTTACACATTTCGCGTCGGTCTGATGAATTATTTTTTTTTTTATGTTTTTTGGTTTTTTTAATTTATTATAAAATCGTTTCTGTTTACCCATGAAGCGCGCTGTTTAGGCTTAATAATTTTAAGTGAGAGCTAATGTACTATAAAAGCTTTACAACCAAGCAAAAAAATGATCAATTTTGAAAGGTACAGGCGCACTATTTTCAAAGTGCCAGTGTTCTTTAAAGGTTGGTTGATCCAACTTAAACATGGGCTAATTTATCAGAATTAAATTTTCTCCCTCACGTGGAAGCAGACATTCACAAAAAAACACCCACATACAAATTTTGAAGACATTGGGGACATTAAAAGCATTACCCGGGCCTGTAATTACACTGAGGTAATGCGCAGGAATATACAAAATCTTAGTTTTGATGGGGTTAAGTAGGGGACTATGGTTGGGATCACTGTACTTTTAAACAAAAAAACACAGGCAGTATTTCATGAACAACTAAACAACACCACAATGGTTTAAGAATTTTGACATTATCCCCGCCGAATGCACGATATTAAATTGATGAATGAGAACTGAAGTCTTACAATTCAGGATTACAGATCGAAAGGAAATCAAATCTCTATTTACCAGGAGTACCGTATTGGAAAGTAAACATCACCTTCATCGTCGGCATCTTCGCACTCTGGTGGTGGTTTTTTGTTCCCTTTGTTTACCGCCCTCTGAAACAACAAAAAAAGTAAGTAATTTCACCATCCACTCTGTCATTTTGACTGCTTTTTATCCAAACCTTAGCCATGGTTTCACTTAACTGAATTTTGTTAACGCCAATTCCTCTTGATATCAACATTTACTATGATTGCACAGTCAGGTACGTAAGGGATCTGCTACCTCTGTAAATCACTTCGAATAACCAAAAGCAACTCAGTACAGGTACGCTCACAAACTGCGTAT
>JAMKCH010016090.1:0-78692 GCA_023653785.1 Ophioderma brevispina
GTATCTTCCTGTCTCCTTCTCCTCCCTGTCTTTCCCCACAAACTTCATCACACGCCTGTAACCCCCCCTTAAACAAACCCCCCAAATCGGACACATCCCCCACAATCTCGCCACTTTCCTCCTCTCCTTAAACCCACACACAAGCCCAAAGTCAATCTCTGACTCGTTTCCCCCCCTGAACTAAAGGTCACTTTCCTTTCTGATCACGTGAAATTCTAATGGTAGATATAAACTTATAAAAGAAATAAGCTGCTGTTACATTTAAAAACTATGGAGAACTATTTTGTAAAATAATTAACCAGCACTATGTTATTGTTTTATCGTAGGGTTTTTGTGTGGTTTGTGAATATAGCAAACTCTAACTTAAATTCATGTGTTTGTGTATTGTAAGGTAACATAATTTTAGTGGTGAAATGAATCAATTTGGCTTGAAGTAATCCTCAATCCTAATTAGATGCAGTTGTACAGGTAGGCCTCAAAATAGATTCTTTTCCTCAGCCATTAGTAAATCAAGGCTTTTTTGAGTCAAATTGCTGAGGTTTCTGATACGTTTAACAGCAAAATTTTATTAATTGTCCTGTCATATTTCTCCATAAGTCACATGCATAATGGTGTTTATAAACATGATTCTTTAAACTATAGAGCATGTTTCCCCAACCTGGAGGTATCTCAACTGGGGTTGCGACCCCCCCCCCCCCGCACTTAAAGGGAGGGGCCCTCAAAAAAGCTGACTTCGAAAAACCCACATTATATTGGTAAGCAATTAAGCAACTTCTTTCGGGATCACAATAGCAATATAAATTTATACTTTCTCAGTGTAATTTCTCATAATTTCAACATTTAGAGGAGGGCCTTAATGAAGGTACACTTAATAGTATTCTTACTGAATCTTTTTAATCCTTTCCTGGAGATGGCCAGCTCACTCAAAACACTGAAAACAATATAAACATGTAAAAACCGGTCTCATTTCTCTCTGCAAGTAAAGGCAATAGACACCTTTCGGTGAGGTCAGTTTTCTTGAGGGCTGCTAATACCGCAAAGGTAATCCTGGTAAACCATTCACTAACTGTCCCATGGCTGGGTTGTCGGCACTAAGCCTCACCACCCATAGGGTTTCTAAAGAAATCCGATGAGGAGGGAAGCGGTTTCCCTGGTAGAAATAAAAAGAAGATCTACCTACAAGGTAGATCCAACTCTGGAAACTAGTGGCCATCCAGCACAAGGAAGGACATCTGGTCAATTATCTTTTCTCCAATAAATCCTCAAATGGGAGTATTTCTGTGAATGTGAATCTGGCACCTCCCATTAGTTGGGACAAAACCGGATTTAAAAAACTTTGGTTTTCATACTTCCTACTACCGTTTTCGAACCAAACAACTATAGATGATATCTAGCACTCCTCTAACCACACCCTCCCGGCTTGTAGATAATTGGTAGAGCGTCGAGCTCGTATCAGGTTGGCTGTTCGAATCCGTCCCAAGCTGCACATGGTTTTCACACACTTGTATGCTCGGGCCATCTCCCGAAATTTATTAAAACATTCATCTATTGTCCCTGGAGACTTTTAATTCAATTTCAAACAAATAAATATTCTTTATGTAAAGATACTGTGCTGATACTATCCGCAACCTATAGATACTAACCTTAGATGATGTCTATCATTCCTCTACCACTCTGACTCGTTAGCTCGCGGTAGAGCGTCGTGCTATAATATGGAAGTGCCCGGTTCAAGTCCGCCAATTGCACATGGATTTTTCCACACTTGTGGCACTGTGCCTCTCCAGGAAAAGATTCAAAATATTCTTCTTGTCTACCTGGAGAGCGTGATTTTCAGTAATTCCTTAACCTGTCTCACGCCCGCAAATTTTTTCAAATTGAAATCTTTTCACTCTCAGTGTTAATATTTGAAATGCTACAACATCTATCTGTATAAGGTTAAATGTCACAAGATAATACAATCAAGTACACTGTAATGTAGTTTTTGGAGTTAAGAAAGACAAGAATATTCCGATCTGTGTAATGTATATACAATTATTTTGGCCTAGTCCTGGGAATAGGACCCTTTCACACTTTTAAAAATCCCCATACGGTTTCACACCACTAAATGCGGGTCCCATTCGTTCCTGTACAAAATGGCCGAGATGAAAACGTCATTTTCTCCTCAATGGAACATCTCAGACCTTAAAATGCTAACATTCTGCTTGAAGGTCATCATATCTCCTACCCAATCAATCATGAAATTAGGGTAGTTATCCCCAAAATTTTCGAGCTACTGGACCGTGAAGACTAGCATGCACCGTGGACCCTGGAGGTCAGAGCACTTTTTCAGTCAGGTGTTCCCTGTAAGAATACGGTTAAAATTGGTTTGTCGGATCAAAATAAGATATCGATGACAACCTTTTTTTGATATTCCTACAGATTTTATACTTAATATTGATAGCAACCATGATTTGCAACCCAGGTCTTGCAATTTCTCTCAGTTTTTAGGGTATACTTAGGCGAGAGTCACCAAAAAAAACCCGCCTCATTTGCAGTGGGGGCTGGACTTACCTGTTTTCTCAAGTTATTTACTGGTGTGAATCCATACTGCCTGTACACTCTATACAGTGAACAAAGTGGAATCAAGGGTGATGGGTCTTATATGGTAGGACAATAGTGACCATGTGTTTAAAGTGTAAGGAATTTAATAAGGGATGAGACATAGCTTTTTGGCATGTCATGCTGTGCCCTGAAACAATCGGGAACCATTTTGTGTTGCCTGCCTTAAGGCAGCTTGGGATCACTTTGTCCACTGTTGTTGTTGTTGTAGTCTGTTGAATGTTGATGTCTGTTTCCAATATCCACATACTTCAATGGATTTAAACCAAACTGGAGTCATAGGTGCAATGTGGGATCCCTCATTGTTGATGAGGTCAAAGGTCACATACAAAGGTCATGTGAGGTCAAGTTGTAAGATACACTGAAAATGTAAAATTGACCTGAATTGAAAAGTTGAAGATCAACGTCGGTTGCTCCATGTAAGTGATGAATTTTCTGGTTGTCATGATTTAATTCATTACTTATCAATTGGAACTAAACTTGGTTTATGGATATTACATGTAAACCCTCATTTGTTTATGAGGTCAAAGGTCATATGTCAAGGTCAAAGGTCATTTGATGCCTATCATTCACAAACCGCAACGGCAGGCGACACTAGCAGTCCGAGGACTGCAGTATTTTTTAAATAGTGTATTCCATTAGGACAAATGCCTTCTTGCCTTTTTCAAATATGGTTTATTTTTTTTATACATGGTATTGTAATGGCTTTTATTTCTTTACCTATTCTTCCATGGTTTGATAGATCTTTGTTCACTTAACATTTAACTACAATTTTTAATCTACATCTGAAATTTTTTATGTTACCAATGAGTGTTATATTTTTATTTTTAAGTTTTTGAACATCTCATATATTCCTATTAAATCACTTAAAGGTGCTTGTTCCGATTTATGTGTATTGTGTTCTCTACTTGATATGAGAGCCTGGCACTTGCACATGCACCCCATCAAGTACCGTGGGAAACAAACTTGCAGTTTTGATGGTAGATGCAATAATGTATGTTGCAAAGCCCTCTTCAATACTGTACTAATATTGATGGTTAACCACTAAAACGGCAGTTTTTTGTTTATATCTTGGGATTGAAAAGGATTTGAGGGCTCAAATTTCAGGACGACAATGAGAAAAATACGGCCTTTCATCTGATATCAAAATCGATACTACTTCCGGGTAAATCAGGGGGGTCCCAAAGATGATCGGAACACGCACCTTTAACATATGTATAAATAGTAGATTATTTGTAAGGAGTTATCATCAATAATGTCAGGATTATGTAGGGATTTTATAATTTTTCAATCTTTTCATGTTTTATCAGCAAACAAAATTACATTTTCCATTCTCTATACTATTCTCACCATGATTCCTTCATGGATGTGTCGAAGAAATTATTCTTTGAAGTGGGCTTTCTTTGATCACCAGATTGAAAAAAGAATTGGTAATGTAAAAATTTATATGAACATCAATATACTTATAATTGATGGTTTTGTGCCTTTTCTTTTTTTGCAAATACATCATGGAATTCATTAACTTTGGTCTGAAATTTGATATTTTGGTCTCTTTCTCTTTGGAGTTCAAGGAGCATTGCTGAGAAGACATTTAGCATTATTCATGTCACTGAATGCATCTGTGGCATAGTATGCTACTGCTCTGGGACCATAAATAAATGGTGCTATGTCATGGTGATGCCATTGTAACAGGTATTCATTGTAACAGGTGCTATTCAATACGTGGATCCTGGGTTTCCTACCAGAAATCATTTTGTTCCGAAATTCTTATGCATTGTGGGATAGGAATGCGCCAACGATGTAGGAGTAGATAAAATAAATAGCGCATATATATTCTATGGTGTTTTGTGTCATACGGTCATCACTCCATGCACGCTCACGGTTTAGTGCGCCTCCTTTAAACTACGCGCACATTTTGTGGCGCAAAAAATACAAGGCAATCAAAGAGTACTCGATACTGGTAAAATTTATGTACAGCAAGCGTTTTTTGCACAGTTATGACAGAAAAATTACCGTATGACACAAAACACCATAGAATATATATGCGCTATTTATTTTATCTACTCCTACATCGTTGGTGCATTCCTATCCCACAATGCATAAGAATTTGGAACAAAATGATTTCCGGTAGGAAACCCAGGATCCACGTATTACTCTATTGGATTATGTGGTGCCCTGGTACAGACAAGATGACTCAAGTCTCTAGTCAGTGGCGTAGCTAGGATTTTGATGGGTGGGGGGCAGTGTCACATCTGAACCGAGGGTGCGGCCCGCCTTTGGGCCCTGGTGGGGTCCATGGATGAAGCTGAAGCTTTCTGAAAATTTGTTTTCATATGCTTCAAATGTCTTCTGAGGACTATAATTCTTGCACGATTTTGTACAGCTTACTCATCACACGCTGATCATTGAACTTTAAACCTGTACTTTGCCGGCAATCCGGCCTGCAAGGGCCATGACCTGCATTCCTCAAGGGAACTGACAGAAATATTGGGGGCATGTGGCCCCCTCCCTAGCTACGCCACTACTTATAGTCGTAGAGTAGTATGGATGGAACCTATACCCAGTTCATGTATTCAAGGTTATTTTTAGCTTGTCAACATATTGTGTAACTGTTACATAAAACTCCAGAGGTGTATTGAGTCAATCCTACCTACAAAGCACCAGTTTTTGGGAATTTCACATCAATAGGGTCCTATGATCCACCAAAAATCCTATTCCTTTAAACACATAAAACCCTGACTTTTACAGAGCATTTTAGCCCACAAGCATTAGGATACTTGAAGGCTTTTTAAGCGTGATCATGAATATCTCGTGTTTTCATTAAGGTTTCAGAACACGTTTTATCCCGAAGTACGGACATGTGTTTTGTACAGTACATTATAGGGACATTTGTAAATGCATTATGGGAGTTGATCATACACCGTCTGCATAAACCACAAGCTGTGAGCCAGTCACTGTGGAGATTATTGTCTACTATTGAAGTAATTAACCCACCGTTAGAAGGCACTGATTGAAAATTTTGAAATTTGATATTCTGGTGAGCTATTATGATTTACTGCACCAATTGGCGCAGTATTTTCATCATTTTATTTTTAGTGTAACTTTCCAGTCAGGCAAGCATTTCTGCAACCATTCTGTGCCCTTCGTTGAGAAGCTATATCACCATCTACATAGCTTTCAATCCTTGTAACAAGCAATGTGGACACCCAGTTTGGAGATAATGTTAGTTTCAATAATGGCCCATGAGTTTGACGATAAGATTTATCTTTGTAAACCATGCCAATTCTGTTCGCTCTTGTAGTATGTGCCTACATATATGATATCCAAAGTTACTCCCTGCATGACAACGAAAATATCTTTCAAAAGGTCATGTATGTTTATATGTATTCTCAGAAATTGGTACTTTCATTTTGTTATATGCCACAGCAATGCTAGAGTGCATTTCAAAAGTAATTTTTTCTTTATATTTGTATTAAGGTAAGTACAGCAAGTAAACAGTAACACACATGTGGCAGAGCTATTTATTTGTACCTATTTTGAACACTTAAGTTGTGAGAGAATTTCAAAACATGTCCTCCGCCCCAAAATGTGTTTGTCTGGAACAAAATGTTCCTGTCCCATGTGGATAAAACTTCGGGTAAACACATAGCACATTCATAAGATTGCACCTATTTTATCGACAAAACTTTTCATTTACAATTTTTGTCATCATAAATCTTTTAAGAAACAGTGTTAAGTTTCTGTCTCTCGTTCCATCCATTAAATTTTTTATAGTGGGTTCCTTTTATTTGTGTTTTGGTGCGTAATTAATATTAGCCTGAAACTGATGGATAAACACTCTGTACATGGTTAACCTATTGACTCTCAGTGCTCATCTTGCCCATGTTTTTATTTATTATCTTTTTGGAATCCATAAGAATTAAAAACTTTAGTATGTGTGTGTAAGCCTCTGTTGTGTATGTAATGTTTGTGGTAAAAATGTTAACATGCATGTATTGGACCACTTCTCTGTATCCTGACCAATTCCACTTCATTATTATTTTGTATCGATCCAATTGTAGGAAAATAACGATCCAAAAACAAATAAATTGGATGAATTTTTACCCAATAATTTTATTGGTCTCACTATAGGTTTTAACTATTGGAGCGCGCAGTCAAGCGCATACTTTTGTAACCTCTAACCTCGACCATAAAATCTGGGCTCATTAAACCAATTTTATAGCATACTCGGTCATCAGAACCTCTTGCTAAATACTCATATGGGGGTGTTCAAAGATTGTTAATGATCCTATGTGACCTTTGACCTCATTTTGCATACCATCAATTGAAATTTTACAAACAGAATCAAAAGATACTTTTTTCCGCCAATTGCATGAAGTGAGAAATTCAGTATTCTCCCCCACACCTTCACATGCATTTTATTCCCTTGTGAGCGTCATTGAGGCTGCCGAATTCAGGGTGATGGCACAATACAAATTCTTTCCTTCATGAATTTCAGACAATGTCTGCAGGCAATTGCAACAATTTGTGCTCCCCGCCGACATGTTGAACAAGTGTTGTCAGTGATCATACTTAAGGTCATGAGTGGAAATCACCAATTAACTCAAAGATTTGTAAAAGATTAATTTCCGCATTTGCTTTTTTGAAGAAAGCGATTTTCCTCTATATTCATGCTATCTTTTTCGACATACCCAAGATTTGGATACTTTAGACTTAAAGGTGAACGAGAGATTTCCGAGTCATCCAAATTTTTCTGTGCATGTAGTGATTTCGATATAGATTAGCTCAAATATTCATAACTACCTTTTTTTTGTTCACAGAAATCGCTTGGAAATGAAACAAAATGTGCTTTTGATATGGCTTATATTTCAATAGAAAACATAGGCTGAATTTTCCTAATTGCCCTATACAATTAGAATTCACAAGTTTTTTATACCAAAGAAACATTTCCTCAGCTTAATCCTTTCAGATGGGGAGATTTTTGATATAAAGCTTTTACACCATTGCAAAAATAATGAATTGTACTATTTTTAGGGACTCTGTTGTTTGAATCTCTTGTTGCACCTTAACCAGTCTATTATTTAAAGGGGTATTCCTTGATCCACAGCCTCGTCCCCACCACCATCATCAGCATCCTTTGGCTGCGAAGCATGCGATTACAAGATTTCTCCATGCACTTCTATCTTTTGGCAAAATGCGGCTATCGGCTCAGCTTGTATCATGCCTTTAGACCAGGCCTTTATACCAGCACTGGTGGGTGGTGTGGTCTAGTGGTCCTGGATTTAAAGGGATTGTTGGCCAGAATTAAGTGGGCCTGGTTTGGCTGTAGTTGAACTTTCACTTCTACTGCGCGCGACATTCGGCGGGGACACTTACCTAAAAAAAGTTGCGATTTTTGGTATCATCTGAACCGTGGGCTTAAGTATATTATGTGTGTGGCCCAATCTGACATTCCAGATGTGATCGTCTCTGCAAGAAATTTGCATTTTTGTATTCTGTCCGTAAACAGACAGAAATTACAGTGCAGTGAACTGTGGGACACTGTAATACAAATATATGTTCATAACACCAAATGAAGAAAATAATCAACTGAAATTTTGGGAATAAGGCTTTTGCGCAAGATCCTAATTAAAAATTAAAAAACAAAGAGCTAGATCATGAAGGTGGCACTTTAAATGATCCACAGCGTTTTGAACCTATGCAAATTATCTCTTATTTTTACAAGAATTTTACACTGGTGCAAAATGCTGACATTTAATAATAAGTGAGGCATGCACGAGCTATCAAAGTCCTGTATTCACGTAAGAACACAATGGGGGGAGGGCAATTGCCCCTGCACTCACCACTTTGTGTCATATAAGAGGCGTCCAAACAGCTGTGTGTAAGAACTAGGCAAAACGGGTTTTATTGCCGCAAACATAATCCCAGTTACCTTAGGTCAAAAATAAGCCTACTCCCATCCCCAGTCATTATTGAAACAATTCTTCTGTAATATTTCTTTTTTGGGGGGAGGAGCAGGAAATTATAAATTGCCTGTGAGTAACGCACATATTAGATGTTAGGACATTTTTGTGTACCCATTACATTGTGATCTATCTATCCATCCTTTGTATTGATGGATATTAAAATTGTATCTGAATAATTATATTTGCAGAATAGATAGCAAATTTAATTGAAACTTAAATTACTTAGATATAATCTTAGAATAGCTCACATAACCTCCTTTGATGGTCTTTCTGAAATATGGTTAAACCAGGCCTTCTATTTTAACTGGATTACTTATTGTTTGTATATTGTAACTGACAATCGATTCGAGAGTATAAATACTAATTCGCTCTTAAAATTCATGACAATTGCTCAACTTATGTTTAAGTATTTTGGGATATTTGTATTGTGTTGGTGTAGACCTTTTGTGAATTTCCCTTAATTGTAAATTGATGTGATTTCAATATACTTAAATTTCTGCATCAAGGAAATTAAGGCTAATGTAAAGGTTTCAAATGGTGCTGTCACATCCAGTAACTCCTTTGGGGTGTTTCTGAACAATGAAATCAGTCTACAATTAACACCTGTTTTAAAGGGTGTTATAACTGGATAAGTCTAAGAAAGTTAAGGCCATGGACGCAGGATTGTTGTGCATGTTTCAGCCCATTTTGCGTTCTCACCCTCGCTGTTGCTTCCAGTTGTATCATAAAATAGGGTGTGATCCCTGGTTACACAGCACAGCAGGTTCATTGACACTATCCAATGGTATTAAAGAGATTAATCATAGCATACTCTTTAATTTGTGTCAAATATGTTTATTGTAAGTCATTGGTTTTGAGATGATATATTGGGTGACCATGCCCAATCATATCAAAATCCACTGTCCTAAGAGGCTTAATTGGCATACCGTGTTTAACCCGCTTATTCCAACCACTTTCTTAAAGTAAATCTGTGATTGGCTAATAAGATATTACAGGAAATACCATCTGACTACCAATCAGATAGAATTTCTATATCTGACCGTTAACTTTCCTTATGTCTGTGATTCACTATACCATCACATACCATATGATAACCAATGAAGTTTTGAGAATAAAGGTACGATTTTGGGAACCGGTACTCTCTTTATGACGAATTAAAACAAACGATACCATTAATTTAAGTGGAGAAGACCTGGAGGCCGATTCTTCCACGCAAAAAATTTTATGGTCTCATTCTTAAACGCTTTATATTTAAGATCATCTTTAACCAATTTCACGATTACTTATGGCTTAAATACAAAAAGGACTGCCACCACCCGGTGCCAAACCCATTAACGCAACAAACATACTCAACGAGATGCAACGTTGCAGGCGCACGCAACGTAGCAAAACGCGGTATGACACAACGCTCAACCTGCAAATAACGTCATACGCAGTGCGTACTACCTGGGGTCAATCATGCAATTGAAATTGCTTACATTTCACAGCTATTTAAGAATGGCGCGGTCGTACTCAGAGGGTTAATTAAACTCAAGTGAACAAAAGCGCCGTTAATGCAGATACAACATTCTTCCACTTGTGTGACAATGATTGTATTGGGGGCATTTCTAGAAAGCTGGAATTGTCCCAGGCCTATGTCCCTTGTTGCCTTCCACAGAGGGTTTGTTGATTGAATGTGCATATTTTAAATGTAAAAGTATGCAATATTTTTGCTATTGTCAATATAGTGAGTCATCGAATGCAAATGAGTTTATGCAACATGCGCGCCCATGGCAAAAAAAAATGGTTTCCAGTATGGGCCGACACATTTCATTTTTGGGAGCCATTCACCCGCATTTCGTTTTTTATTGCACTGAGAAAATTTTGATTTTTTTTATATTTAAGTCTTGGAGATAGAATTTTTTAAAAAAAAATCAAAGGTGTTTTCCCAAGATTGATATTTTTGGTTTTATAAGCTATAACTTTACAGTAAAATATGGTTTGTAACTTGTGTGTGAGTTGCCATTTGGTGTGATTGAAGGCATTTTGAAGGCAATTCCTTTTAAAAAAATAAAAAAAATGCATTTTGCATTTATGTTTGGGCTACCCTACTGAGACAAACTATTTTTTGACTAATACTAATTCATCATCATATAGCATAGCCTTGTTCTGCATTATAAACAATTAATAACCATATTATCGTAGTTGGATAGCATTATAATGATATACGAATTTTCCTTCAACATGGTGGCATGATAAAACCCTGCGAAATACTTGTAATGTAACTTGTATTTTCGAATCATGTTGTTGCCAAACAACCATAGTGATTTTTTTAAAAAAAGTTGTAAAATTCATTTGGAGTGTAAACATATGTGGTAATTTCTCAGTTATGGGTAAGTATTACGGACAAAAGACATATGGATTGAATTTCTATGGCACATTTTTTAACATGATATGTGAGATTTGTATTTTGCACCATGAATATGTGACTGATGTATCAAAAACCAAGGCCTGAATTGGGCAGGACTATGGAATTTGAGTTTGTAAATATTCAACAAATTTTTGCTTTGCATTGCTTTTTTGTTTCAAATCTCATTGATCATATGCTATTAAGGAATTTTAAAATTTACTTTAAAAATGTTCAAAATGAGTAAAAGTCCCTAAATAAAGCTATAAACAAAGAAATATAAATGAATATATAAGAATTCTGTCAAAAATATTCTTTAGCAATGGATTTACTTAAAACGTTTTTCCACCGCAATTTTCTGAGATAGCCTAGACTCACAATGTTGATAAAAAGCTCAAATTTCACAAAAACCAACCCATCCCTCATTTGAACCTATTTCTCTCCATTTAGAACCTAAGCTTGCCCAATTCTGTGTGGTTTGATATACCACCTCACATATGTAACTCTATATGTTTAGATTAAACAGACAAATGAGTTTCAAAAATATCTTTCTTGTACAAGTACTTATGGCTTCTAGAAGTACTACATGTACTCCAATGACTTCTTATGACCTCATGTCAAAATGAAGGTCTAAATTTACCCAAAGTTGGACCCAAATTTCTTTGTGAAGCAATTTTCATATTTGGCACATTCTGCTTCTCAACTTACACTGTTCTATTGCATTATGGGTTTATTGTCATGGGCTAATTTTTCACTTGTTTATAGAACAGAATCAGAAATCAATTCCACATTTCTTCGCACAATGATATATTCCATGCTTCATAGTTAAAGTGCATCATTTCTTATCCTATGAGCATATTTCTTTCTTTGGCATATGAAATCCACCCTTTGGTTACTAATGCATATGACTGCATCAAGGCACACACTACTAACTACAAAATATTCTGATTGAAATAAAAAATATCAGCAAATGCCAATTCCTTTCAAACAGGGGATTAAAACAATCCCTTTTTCAGAATCAAGCAGTTTTATGTTAGCAGTGTCACTGTGCGTCCTTGGTAAATGAACATACTGTAGTCATATGATAGACAAAGGTAGACAAGACAATTTTCCCCCAAAGTTAATTCTGCCCTATTTTGTTTGAACAGAAACATCAATTGGAACTTTGCATCTGGGGATTGAGTTAATTCTTCCTCTATGCTGCCCTGTATCAAGTCAATTTTGATATTCTTTTGATATTTGGTACTACAGTACTTGGGATTTGAAATGAAAAAAAAAACATTGTCGGGATGGGCAAATGTACAGGCTGGTATTCAGAAGGGGGTTTGTTTCGGACCCTTGTTTCACATGATGTTGAAGGTTTTAAAACACAGAATTGGTTAAACTGTGTTGTCCAACAATCTGTGGATATTCACAGGTCCAAGGTTAGGCCATGAAAGGTCATTTAATCCCTTCTACAGTTTGATTTTGGAATGCCTTGCCTGATAGATCCAAAAAATGAAAAGCATTGTTCAGCTTAAAAATAAAAAAAAAAAGGCCAAACTGTCATCTTGTCACCAAGTGAATCAGCACACACACACTTATTCAATTCAATTCATTCAATTAGTTTTATTAGCATATCATTCAGCCAATACAGTTACTTATATTAGTGTTAACTGTTATTATGCCTTGATGTGCCAATGACATTAATGGCCCGACCAGATTTTGACATATATTTTTTGCTTATTAATTAAAAAGTCAACTAGAAATTAGATAGTCACCTAAACGCTCAATTCCAAGTTTGAAGATGAAACATAATTTTTTTGTTTTGATGATGTAGTAAACATTTACATTTAGTATATGCATGTAACAGTACCATGGGATACTGTTATAACAAAATTTATGGACCAGAATTTTGGTTAAAAGGTTGTCATTTTCTATTGAAGGACATCAAATTTGAGCTCAACCTTTCCCAGTGATTTAAGAAGTGAGAAGCATTCTGTAAACATGATAGGTACGGAAAATTGAGGATGCCCTCATTATAATTTCTGAGTCGGCCTTTTTAAAAACAAAATACATGTTGGCAACAACAAGATTGCATTGCACTATTACTTGCCATCTAGGACTTTTATTCAATACTTTGCCTCTAAACCTTTTTGTTTTGTCACTGTTGGACTGTATCAAGTTGCCCATGGGGCCCGACCCCTGATACCATAAAGACTGGAACTTAAATTGAAGGTGGAGAATTTTATCTGGTCAGCAATCATAACCTTTATTAAGACCTAATCCTGGGATTGTCAACAAAATTGTCAGGCAATTTCATTTTATCCCCTTGGCTTAAAAGCAAAGGGATTTGCCTATTATCAGTCAAGTCGTCGCGGCGGTGTTCCCAAACACATTTTGTGAACGCGATAACATGAGACCCATAAGGGTTATGGTGAGGTAACTTGGGGGGTGGGATCGGACCTGTGCATGCCCTCTCTGATTTACATATGTGCGTGGCATATGCTAATTAGGTACCTAATTCGCATAATTAATGAGTTAAGTTTGGGGTTGTTTCCACACACAATCTTGGTGAACACGCGTCACATGCAGAAACCCGAAGGTTATGGTGATGTCCTTGGTGGGTGGATAGGACCTGCCATGGTGCCGTCCATCTGATTAGATTATGGGTCGTGGCATATGCTAATTAGGTACCAATTTGTGCATAATTAATGAGTTAATAATTTGGGGTATTTTTACCCAACAAGCTTTGTGAACAAACTATCTGACGATAAATAAGTCCGATTTTGATGAACTGTGGAGGGGTGGGGAATCATGTACTCGCCTCGCGTTGATTAGTTTTTTGGCGCATGATATGCTAATTAAATACTAATTTTGCATATTAATGGGCTAAATTTGGGGTATGTTCAACCCCAACAAATTGTGAACAAACTTCTGAAGATCCATAAGTCTGACTTTGATGAAACTTGATTGAGGGGTGGGGCATCATGTACTCTCGCCTGATTAGGTTTTGAAGGTTGGTTGTCCCGGGTTAAGGGGGGGGTTGTCTGGGGTTAGGGGGTTGTCCAGCTTTAAGGGGGGGTTGTTGGTTTTAAGGGATTTGTTGGGGGGTTTAAGTGGGTTGTCTGGGTTTAAAGGGGTTGTCCTGGTTTTAAGGGGGGGTTTGTCCTTGGACTTAAGGGGGATTGTTTGGTTTAAGGTGGGTGTCCGGGTTTAAAAGGGGTTGTCCGGGTTTAAGGGGGGTTGTCCCGGCTTAAGGGGGCTTGTTGTGGTTTAAGGTGGGTTGCCACAATGTTTAAGGGGGGTTGTCCAGTGTTAAGGGGGGTTGTCCGGGTTTTAGGGGGTTTGTCCGCTTTAAGGGGGGTTGTTTGTTTTAAGAGGGGGATTGTTGGGGGTTAAGGTGGTTGTCTGGGTTTAAATGGGGTTTTTCTGTCCGGGGTTAAGGGGGGTTGTCTGGACTTAAGGGGATGTTGGGGTTTAAGGTGGGTTGGTCCTGGTTTAAGGGTTGTCCGGGGTTAAGGGGGGTTGTCTGGGCGTAGGGGGCTTGTTGTGGTTTAATGGGGTTGCACGAGTTTTAAGGAATGGGGGTGGTCCAGGTTTAAGGGGGGTTGTCTGGGTTTAAGGGGGTTGTCCAGACTTACGGGGGTTGTTGGTTAAAGGGTTTGTTGGGAGTTTAAGGTGGGTTGTCTGGGTTTAAAGGGGTTGTTTGCTGGGTTTTAGGGGGTTGTCTGGGCTTACGGGGGATCTTTGGGGTTAAGGTGGGTTTTCCGGGTTTTAAAAGGAAGGGGTTGTCCGTGTTTTAAGGGGGGGGTTGTCTGGGTTTAAGGGGGGTTGTCTGGGCTTAAGGGGGCTTGTTGTGGTTTAAGGTGGGTTCACGAGTTTAAGGGGGTTGCCCAGGTTTAAGGGGGTTGTTGGGGTTTAAGGGGGGATTTTGGGTTTCCCGTGGGGTATTTGCACTGATTATTTAAAAATTTTGTAAACCGCTCCCCCGCCAGGGGTATTTAGCGGTTCGAGAACCGGCGACGGGTGTTATTTTTCCTAATTGTTTTACATTGTTTTGAATAGGCATGCCATACAAGCAGACTTTATAGAGACTATTTTTATGTAATCAAAAGTACTGCCTGAAAATAAGGCTTTATATTTTTAAATTCAATTCATCTTTTATTTGACCAGTTTCTTTGTTGGCCCTTGCAAGCAGATAACATATTGTGGATGGCGCTGCATTGCATTCCGTCCAACTGCTATGGAACCCTATTTCAACCAAACTTGGTCATCAGAAGCACTGACCCAGGCTTCATATTGGGTGGGGTTTCCAGTTAACGCAAATAACAGCAACTCTTTTTGAAGATCCCCCCGATTTTCAAATTTATCTTTTGCACAGTTATGTTGGTAATGTCCTATGAAACTACACCTGCAAACGAGAATGCTAAAAAAAATGCGTATTTTATCTAAAATAAGCATTTTTGTATTAAAATTGGATCCCAGATGTGACTTACCGGCAGAGCTGTAAATGCTAAGTTATATGTTCGTCCATGGTAAAATAGTGGTATTTTATGAGGTGGCACGAACCTTGACTTGCCTTAACCAATAAAAAACTAATGTATGATCGTAGACACGGGACAATGGCGCTATTTTCCAGCAACCGTTGAATTACTATCGGAGATCTCCGATATTATTCTGATTACACAATTTCCTTCTTTCTTTTCTCTCTTCGTTTGAGACCCATAGACCTTTTTCAGCTTAGGCCATTCATAGGTATAGTTTTTCCATTAGGGGTCCAGTTACCAAATGGGCAACCGTGTAAAAATTTCTTAAATTTTGAAAAATTGGGGCGCTCTTAAAAAAATGTGCTATTATTTTCTTAAGAGGCAAAGGGAATGGGGGAAGGGGTCATATAGACATTTTTTTCGAAATCTATAAAAGCCGCCTTTTGTTCTGCATGGAGGTTAGCTGCGATGCAGATGCTTTTACAGTTTTGCCTTGTGAGCCACATTTATTGGTTGTTTTCTTTTACAATATCTAATAATCCACAATACTTCTTACTTTTATTACCCAGAATCCTCATTTACCATTCATCTATCTTGCCATTACCACTACTACTAATAATAATATCAGGTTTTTATGTAGCGCTTAATCACCATTAACAGGCTCAAAGCGCAGATTGACTTATTATTAAATGCTCAGCTCCTCAAGAATCGTCACTAGATCATTTTCTCATCTACGGTGATTGGCTGCTCAAAGTACATCTTAGCAAGCGCACAAGCTATCAGCACAATGTCAATTTCCCATAACAACTCGCACATATTTCGCTTGGGTTCAACGAGGCATTGAGATTATAGTATCTTGCCCAGGACACAGACACGTTGACAACAGTGTGGGCTGAGACTCACAATTTTTAACGTCTAATGATGCATGAGTCCTGCACTTTTTGCTCACTGGACGCTAACACATGGGCTGCTCATATTACGGAGCACAAGATATGTGGAACTCAGTTAGCCAGATTGCATATTTAGGATCACATTTGACCATTTCTGACAAGTGCGGCCATGTACTTGATGCGCACTCATCAGGTTCTTTTACGCACACCACTGTGTGGTTTTGATGCAATGTGGCCCGCCGCGGGGTTAACGATGAACAACATTTATGAAATATATTTTAGAATTTTATTCCTTTTTTGCAATCCCGAAGCTTTGCAGTTCCCTAAGATTGAATCACATACATTAGCTCATAATACTGTATTCTTTCTGGCAATTATGTTGCTTGTATGGGTTTAGCATGTGTGCCACCAGCATTTGAGGCATGTTAACCGCGGGCCCAAAATATTGAGGACGCATATACAAGCTTTAGGTATTTCTTGAGGTTTACGTCTTTGCCTGATGAATATTATTTCTATTTTGTCTGTCAGGCACCTATAGAGAACAAATCAGACACAAACAAATGAGTATCTCCGTCTTGTTTTTTAATTTTATAAAACACAATCCATACGTTTTGTGTGAAAGCACTATTATTCTTACATCTTGTTACCATGGTTACATGCATTACTAATAGCAGATTGCATGGTCTGAAGCTTTCACAACTATGGAAGAATCTCGAATAGTTTATCAGGACACTGCACAGAATGTTGGACTGAAACACTATAGTGTATGTTAACCTTCTCAAGTCAAGTGACATCAATGCGATATTCAGTGGCATAAGCATTAATCCAGAGCACTGATTAAAACAAGCACGAACACACACAACTTAAAGCCAACACTTTGGATGTGTCGTATAGAATACCTGTCTGGCCCTATGTTGGACGTCAGCCGACTGGGAAGCCTTATGTACTATAGCACCGTAAACCGTCGATTCATACGCACGCGGTGAAGCTAGTGGATTTCTTCGATGAGACAAATATTATATAGCGCCGCCATCTCTTTTAGCTATAATAAAAGTCCAAAATTGCACTTGTTAAAATGCTCGAAAAGACCACACTAAATGTGTTGGTCCCTATAGGGCGCTTTCACGAAGGTCAATAGATTAACTGGCTTAGTGCGAGGACTGTCCTCCAGCACAACCACGCAAATGATCACGTACGCGAAATACTTCTGAATTTTCAGGTGAGAGCAGGTCGTGCATGTATTTGTACTCTTCATCATCCTGGATTTATCTGGAGGCCTAACAAAAGCCCATTTCATTATTACGCTTCCGTGAAAGGGCTCCCTGATAAACGCAGCGGCAGGTAGAAGGAGATGGAGATGACTGCATAATGATAGTCAGTAGGTATTGGAAAGGGGGATTATGATCCTCGCATTGTTGAACATCATTAGAGGAGACTTGTGAGTTATGCCTTTGATTTAACGTAGTTTATTCCGACTTTTCGGACAGGACTGATCACTGCCTCCTCACTTCGTCATACAATTTAAACTCTGGTGGATCTGTGCAACAGGAATATTTGTAAACAGATATTTACAAGATCCCGCCCTGTCGCAAAATATCGCTTTATATATCGAATTTGTCGAATTGTAACGTCCTAGTGGATCATTTCTACGAAAGGCAATTGCAAATGTCAATATTGGTATATTATATTTTTAACTTTTCATTTTCTTTTACAAGCATATTTTTCCATGTAATTTAAAAAAATGCTCATATGTTTCATTGCGTTACTCTTTATATTTGCGAGGGAATACGGAGTTTTTTATATACAAATACGAAATATATCGTGTCTGAAGTGTTGAGATACATTTCTTATTGGGCGAAGTTGAGGCATTTGAGCATGAAAGTAAATATTAGCAGGAAGGTAATTCGGAAGCGTTACTTTTTGTTTTTTTGGAGCAGCAAATGCTTAACCCATCAAGACAACTACCAAAAGTGGGATCGTGCATACGCATTAGCTCGTCAAAAGCTGAATCAAACATTGAACAATGGCGAGGTATAATCTTAATTGTATTAAGCAGCAATTTTAACGCAGAGCTGAATATATTCAATGCTTTTGTTTAAAAGTACTAGATGCTGGACGCAATGTCCGCGGAACACCACCTTAGTGCGGTAGCGTCACGACTACGGGCTTGGCGGAACTCTGCTCATAAGTTCGTATATAAAAATACCAGGTATGACCTAAAAAAACGCCCGAACGCAAAAAAAAAAGAAAACAACAGATATCTATGATTTTAACAACATTTTAACATTGTATCGGATGGAAGGGCCTTGATAATGGTTTCAAACGGTTGGAAACGCTGGAAAACATTACGAAACAGGAGACAGCTGAGCGCAAAAAGTGAATTTATGATTTTATTTAAATGCCGTGACGTCACCTAAGATCTAGAGGGGAGATGAGTGCATCGGGGGGGGGAGGGGGGGGGGGGATCAAATGATCACATGATTAAGCGCGTCGCGGAGCATTCGGAATGCTCGGGAAACGTCACCGTCCCAAACAATCTTTTCTCTTGCATAATTGAATATCCATTTGACCGTTTGGAGTAATTGTTTAGATTTAACAATCGAATCAATTATGGCGCTACGCAAAGTGTAAATTTAGAATTGTTTGGGTTTTTTTAATTAGGTAAGTTTAACCATTAATATTTTCACATCAACAAGCAAAATCCCGCCCAGCGCTTGCGGCAGTTCAAAAAAGAAATAATAAAAAAATTATCGATGGTTCTCGCCCCGAGACCATACGATCCAGGTTTCGAACTCCACAACGGAGCGTATGTTGTTTTATTGCGCATCTTCTTGCAATCGTTCCTATAAGTATAATTTTAGGCACTAATGGCTTCATAATACTAATTAGATTTATTTGCTTTTTTCAGGCGAAAATACGTGTTGATAGAGCTTTAATTAGCGGATCGGACGCGTACAAATGAACAGCCTCGTGACAATGACGAAAAGTATTGTGAATACCGTACAAAATGGTGGTGAAAGCTGGCGATCCACTAAGCAAATATTATGCAGATGATGTATTATTAGAAAAAGCAATGCGCGCAACATCAGTATGTGAGAGGATGCACTTCGTCCCGCATATGGGTATATGCAATCCTCTCCTCTGACCAAGAACAATATCATCAGTCAACAATCAGTCTCCTCACAGCAGGAGTCTATAACACAAAATTTAATGTGCAACATCAAAACAGTTCAAGACATGTACCAGTACTAGTTGAAATCCATTCAGCATGCCTTCAACAATCAACCCAAGGGCGCGCTTTGAATTATTTGGAATTTTCATTATTGATGAGATACTCACAGGTCTAACGGGATTGCGCACATGTCTATCACCTCTATATCATGCGCCCCCCCCATGCGACCCGGGGATGCGCCACAACATCTATAAATGTAGAAGCTCTGCCCGCGCTTCATCTGCTGCAGGCCGCAACACATGGCATCGTAGCCTATTCTAGTCCGAAATCTCTGGATGTAAAACCAGTTGTAAGATTATCAGCACTACCTCTTATTCAGCACTGTATGAGTTATAACCTAAAGCGTACAAAAATGATCGTAGATTGACTGTCAATCTCATGGCTCCAACAGCCCGAACAGCGGAGTAGGTCCTACAATGCAACTGCAATGATATGTTTTGAAGTATACTATTTGTCACCGTCCTGTACCTCATAAAGGTTTAGTTTTCAGCAGATGCGCAAAACGTAATGTTGTAATAAAATCGTCAAAAAAAGTTAGGCGTGGCCGCTATTATTGTTCTATTGCTTGATAATGGCTGCTCCAGCGCCGCAATATCCCATCTGCAAGTTTCGCGCCGAAATACAATAATATTGTTTTGGATAGAAGCGGGCAAGGAGCGGCCGACGCAGGTTCCCTCGGTGCAATAGAAGAAATTATGGTATGCCGCGCAGCTTTATTAATTTTCCTGAAGGGATTAGTAGCTCTTAACATGCCATTTTACGAGATGTTGAGGCAATCCGCTACAGCTTTTAATATATATTTAAACTCAGTGTTTCACTTATCTATTTCATGGCACCACTAGAAACTACCCCGCTCATTATATTGAAGAGTGTAGTGGGTGTTTATATCACGGGAACCATCAGGCGCCCGTATTTCATGGTTTATTTCATTACGAATCGTGAAACATCATTCCCCTCGGCGGGCACCATTCTCCTCCTATTCCGGCTATCGATAGTGCCACAGTAATAGGATTTGTTGTCTCTCTTCGGCAATCGGGAGCGCCTCCTAAAGTAGCTGGTCTTAAAGGTCGGGGGAATTCCAAAGATCTTCATTGTCATGGCAGTGTCCTGCGCACCTGTGAGTTTTGAATACGCATCCTCTGTCCTTTTGATGGGTGGCACATCATAGCACTATAGGCTTTCAATAAATGCCGGCTTAATAATCTATTTCTCAACATGTAGGTATTTCAAATAGCGTCATGGGGTGACTTGCCATTTGTGCTAATCTCCAATTGGTCTATTGGGCCATTATGTCTAACCACCAAATTGGTCTTTAATACTATTGGTCTAATAACTGCATTTAGGCTCATTACCATTAGTCTAATAGGCCATGTAGTCTAATCTTCATGCTGGTCGTAAAACTCATATCGGTCTTACTATCCGCATATCGTCTAGCAACAACCGAATGCTCTAATGCCAGAGTTCTAATACCCATCGGGTCTAATATTCCATTTGGTCTATATATCTACTGGTCTTATTAGCCATCTGGTCTAATACCCAAGTTGTCCTAATACACAACTAAAACACTAAGGTCATTTTCCGTGGTAAGTAGTCAATTATATGCACACTACTCCGAATATTGGTCAAATTTTGACGCACAAAAAGGGTCAATTTTTAACGCTCTTTCGTGGTCAAATTTTGACTGCACTATTTCGGTGTAGTGTGCATATAGTTACTACTACCACGGGAAATGACCACGTGTTTTAGTGTGTATCCATACGTGTTCTAACATCCTCTGGTCTGGATTAAGCATTTGGTCTTAATATCCATCTGGTCTAACATTCAGATAGTCTAATATTGCATTTGTCTGAAAATACCCAATTGGCCTAATTCCCATTTGGTCCTAATATCGCATTTGGTCTATATATCCTATTGGTCTAATAATCCCCATTGGTTCTCCATATTTAAAGTTATAATAACAAAATTGGGTGTGTCACTGTCAAATGGATATTAAACGGCAAATGGTATGTATTAGACAATAGATATAGACGAAGGTGGACATTAGACGCAAATTGATATTAGACGGCATAATGGATATTAGATCCAAATGGACATTATTATAGACCAGATGGGTATTAGGACCGCAATGGTATTAGACAGATGGGTATTAGACGCAGATGGCTATTAGAACCTAATTGGTATTAGACAATGATTGGATATTAGCGCAATGGTGTAGACACCTGGGCATTAACTAGATGGGGCATTAGACGCAAATGGTATGATTAGATCATCCTGTTGTTAGATCTAATTTGGAGTTTTATGACTAATGATTTATTGAGACAAATTGTATTAGACAATGGTTTGACAATTGAAGTTAGACCAAATGGGGTTAGATCGGGCCAAATGGCAATAACCTGTCATGGTTATGCAAGGCAGATTCATTTGCAAGAAACGCATTTACATAGATCGTTGATTGCTCTTTCGTCTCTTCGTCTCTCATAAAGAGGACCAGTATTCGGTGTGCGTGCATGAACGGCCGCAAGCAGTTCTCTTTACCTGGAGAAATATAATTTCAAAAATATTTAACAATTTTTTAACTTCTTAAAATTGAAAAGAAAGTAACAAGAATGAATCAAAACAACATACTTCGAAATTGAAATTGATAGGAACTGAATTCATTTTAGCTGAGAAGATAAGACTAGGCTACGTGTAGTTGCTGTGTTTTGCGTTCCAGATTTTAAGATTGGTCGACAACAAACGCTCATTATATGTGTGTTAATGTTGATTATTTGTATATACGTAAAATATAAGGTATGGTTTGGATTAACAGGTTTTAGTCGCGCATATAATACACTGTGGGAGATTAAGACCATCCCTGCAATACAAGTGTGAAGAATATAATGAGTTCCCATGGAGTAGTCTTTCGTTCCAAAGCAAACTCCGAGGACACCGCGGCTGGCAAAAGAATCGCGAAATCTGTCAACCCCTGCCCAAGACACCATAGTAGATAATCCTAATATATGCATGCAAGTGAGCAACAAGATACTTGTTCGCCTTTACATTTTTCAAGGCCTGACTTGCATACTGTAGCAGGTGGTGGAGTATTTTAAAACTGATCTATCCAACGGTTTATCTTGCCTCTTTTGCAATGCTGATATAACTTTGTTCAAACGTACTCTGGGCAGCACATGGGTGTGTGTATACCTTGCCTAATCCGCGCGAAGGTAGAGGATAGAGGTCTAGTCTGGCAGAAAAGTCGCGCGGCTATTGTACGCACGTGGGTAATTTATTCAATGACTTGGATAATCTCTCTTAACCTTCGTAATCATTTCCTTTTTTGGCAAAACGATGAAAAAGGACTGTCATCCAGTAACGGTCATTTGGCAAATAAAGGTGCCGTGAGATTTTTAATGGGGGGGGTGGGGTACCAAACACCTACCTGTTATTTTTTGTATATATTGTGTTCTTATTTTTTTTTCCGCAGAGGGCCAAATGTTGACTTTTTTTTCGCTGGGCAACTATAAAACCTAGATGAATAATGGGTGCGCTTGCATATACCAGGCTTGTACAGCGAATTTGATTTAAGGCAAGTTCAATAGTACGGCGAGTGCTGAGTATCACACTTTCAATTTCAGTATCTTAATATGGCGACAATAACTACATAAGGTATTTTTTAATATTATCTAAGGCATAAATTAGAACAAAACAAAATAAAAATGCATCTTCCCCTTCCCGTGATGAATAATAATGACGATAGGTATCGGATTTAAAGATTTTAAAAAATTGGCCACGGTCAGTCACGTAAATCGGCTCTTCTATTGATCCATCCGTTAACATTGTATCTACATGAAAAAAAAGAAGAACATCTAAAAAATCTTATCGATCGAGATTCGAATCTACAAAGTATGAGTCAGAGTCGATGCTTTACTATTACAACGTGGTTGTCGGGTTTGGTGAATGAACAAATACTCATTAATAGGTGTGAAGGATTAGCACGATATCCTCGTGCTATACAAATGTATAGCATATTAGGATTGGGATTACATGTAACCGTCAGTTCAATTTTAAGCAAACTGAGACATCAACGGCGCGCTGCCAAAATTTCGATCTCCCATCATGTCAGGCATGCGATCTCCGGGTGCATATGCTAAGGATACTAATACATGCAACTGGGTCACCTGAAAATTTCAGATATTTCGTGCAAGTGATTTCATTTCTGGGTGGTGCTGGGAGGACAAGTCTTGCTAAGCTAATCTTTGACCTCTAGATAGGCGCCTAATAGGCGACCTACACATTTATGTCTTGCCTGGGCATTTTAACAGTGAATTTGGACGGGTTTTATATTGGCAAGAGGGCGCTATTATAATATTTTCTCATCGGAATGCCGACTAGCGCCACCGGTGCTTATGATCGAGTTTGACAGGTAATCCTCAGATTTCTTACTTCAAACAAACTACATGTACTAGTACCCATTATGTTACAATATCAGATTTGCCTGAAACAGCGAATGCCTTAAAGTAGTAATAACAAGGCATAGCACTTCATTATGCGAGTTCGTGCGGGGCACCACTATATTGTTTTGCATTGTCGTATTTGGAAAGCCCTTGTGCATATTTTGAGACATGAGTATTTTAAGTTCTTTGTCATTTTGCGGTTGAAATTAACAATGCCATACACATCCGTCTGGGATGACTCAATTATCTCTAGCAAAATTATCAAGGGTCATCTTGAGATTTTGTGCTTTTGGAATGTTAAACTTTTTTTTTCTATCAATTGGTTTTCATAAAATATTGCAGAAAATTGGTCAATCGGACACTGGAGAAATGAAACATCTCATATTTTTGAATGTGGGTCGTATGCTTGTGCACAGAAATGGCATGTGTGCAGCACAACAAAAAATGGTTGGCGAGAGAAATCATATGTATCATTGGGCTAATAGCGTGATTTGATTATTTTTCTATTCCTATGCTAGTACCCCGTTTATAACGAGCTGTCTACAACTGACGTCATGAGACAGTTATAGAGCGTCCATTTGGCGGTGGGGATTGCCATAGGTCCATGTGTTAATTATTGGCGTAAAATGCGCCATATTTTACCTGAACGATAGGCTAGGATCAACTAATGGTTAGCCGCTACTGTATGAAATAACATGGACATTTTAGAATGCCTATTCGTTTCACTTGCATTCTTAGAAACAATCAAAGAAATGTCATAAAGTGTGCCTATGGCGTGAATCGTAGTTCGTCAGCAAGTGACGGTGCGTAACATCGACATTTGTTTTGCAGCCTCCGATGACCAGGGCTGCAAATGAACCTAAGACTTGCAGATTTATAGAAGGCATCCACACGGCAGTGTTGTGTGTCGCGAGTGATCCTGGGCGGAAACGAGGGCCATGATAGAGGCTATCTCTGAAGGGAATAAGCAAAGAGGTAAACAATTAAAACTTGTTTTAAAATAAGAAAATTTCTGATTAAATGGTTTGGGGACCAGCTCAAATGCCATCTACTGTAATTTCTCTATATCATGTGGCCTCTGCAAATGAATCAAGTGCAAATTAGGAGTGGGAACTTTAATACGATCTCTCCTTTTGCTATTAAATATCCTACATGCCATCACAAAGGCAAATCTGGATATTTTGGCGAGAGGTGTTTAATTTGGAAGGGGATCAAATCCATACAATGAATCCCTGCAAGATGGGGTCTAGACCAGACTATACCGCTTGGCTGAGCTTATCCGATGATTGCTGTGGCAACAAGGGATTTCTTGTTCGCTAGGAGGGCGAAGAGAAGAGCGCGATGGCGTAGGCTCAAGAATCTACCACAAGGGAGTGTACTTGCATCTCTCCTGTTCAACATATTTACCAACGACCAGCCTAGAGTGTAGGGACTGTCGTTTTATTATGCAGAGATCTTGGAATATGCGCACACAGGATGCCGACTTCACAGTTGTTGTAGAGAGCCTCTTCCATAAGCCGTTGATGAACTCCTCGCTTCTTATGGATGAAAACCAAAACCTACGTGCAAATCCATCTAAACCACAGGTGTGTGCTTTCAATCTTAGCAACCGTGAAGCCAAAACGCCAGCTTAAAGTTACCCTGGTCTGGAAACTCCCCTGGATCACTGTGATAACCCTGTCTACCTAGGGTTCCCTTGGACCGCACTCTCTCATATAATACCCCATCGAGAGACGATAGTCAAGTATGTTCACGCAATAACATCTTGAACAAACTCACTGGCACAAGATGGGGTGCTCGCCGGCATACCCTAAGATCCGACGGACACTTGCCCCGTGTCCTACTCCATGTGCAGGTCATGCCTGCCCGTGAATGGGAAAGATCAACCCATGCCAAGAAGCTTGATCCAGCGTTTAATGCCTCCTGCCGGCTTTATCACGGATGCCTCCGTCCAACACCAACGGAAAATTTGTACGTCCTAGCAGGAATTGCTCCACCAGACATCCGTCTAGCGTAGCGACATGCAAGAGCGTAGCTTCCAAGTACCAATGTGAAGCACCCTATGTCTGGACAGATACCTTTTGCCAACCATCTGAAATCCATAGAGAGCTTCTTAAGCAAAGTCCCACCTCTTGAAACAGTCTCTAAGAGGGTTAATAGAGTCGCCTTGTGGAACGAAAGACTTTGCCATTTCCAACCGAATAAACATCTATCGGTATTGACCTGGTAAGCATCTCCCACCTGTAGCTGACTCTCATGGGCTGAATGCGATGCCTCAATAGATTGAGAACCAGAATGCCCGATCTAAGGTTTCCTTGCAGACGTGGGGCTATCTGGAAGCATATCAGGATCCTACCTGTGGTTGTTGAACCAGCACCACAGACAATGGAACCCTCTTGGTCTTCCCACTGCTGGAGCAACAATGCACAAACAAGGACTCTTGCAGAATTCAGTGAAGCAGCCAGACGCAGTACCCATCTCTGCATGATCAATACAAAGGCATTGGGATATGCAGTATCTGCTACTGAAAGCGCATAGCCTTGAGGGTGGCGCCCTCAATTTTTCAAACAATCTTGAATTTTTGCATATACATAAATTTGTTCCCATTGGTACATCAAAACTTCTTTATATAATCTCACATAAGTCATTTTTGAGCATCACATTAGAAAAAGTCGCAGGCTATTCAATAGTTTTTAAAGTCATCGATAAGTCCGTTTCCTGCAGAACACAAAACTAGTTTGGTCCTTTCTTGTTTAGGCGAGAGCAGTTGAAAGAATTAGACACCACAGTTTATCTACACATTGAACATATTTGGATTTCAAAGAAGGGATTAACTTATAGAGGAACTTGCAAATTATGTGAAAACAGTTTATGTTTATGGTGAAATGATCTTCAGAATTCTGGCTTTAAAAATAACCTTTGACATACTGCTTTTTGTTATAAGAGACCTCATGGTCGACGGTTCATATATAAGTCCCCATTGAATGCAAAATAGGTATTGCAATTGATTCCGTCATGCGCTGTCTAACATTGTGAGTAGTGCTTGACGGAATGAATGGCAATACCTCATTTGCATCATGGACTTCTATATGAAACATCTAGCCGAATCATGACTGTACACAAACCTGAACTTGGATTTTTGATGAGAGTTTTTATGGTCTTGAGTTGAAGTATACATGATATTCAAAGCCCACCAACACCTTCATACTCGGGCTTCCAAATCAATTTGTATTGACTTCCAACTATTGTTAAAGTCTGACGTCAGAGATTTCGAAATATTATTTTTGTGTAATAATGAAAATAGTCAACTAGAACTAAGATAGTAACCTAAAATGCGGCACAATTCCGAAATTTAAGATTGAATCGTATTTTTCGTTTTGATGCATTAAACATTTATGTGTCGTATTACGTCCCATAGGATACTGTGTATAACACAAATTCGCTGGATCCGGATTTTAAACAAAGTTGTGATTTTCCCTATGAAGGAATTCGATTGAAGCTTAGCAATTTCACAGTGATTGTATAGGACAAGATTTGTACATTTCAAAAACCCGATTATTTTGGAAATTGAGGGCGCCCTCCTCAGGAATCTCTGATCGCCTATTTAATACACCAGTTAGTGCCATATTTTGTAAAATATCTCTGGATTTGGGTGTTTTATTTTGATTGCAATTATATTAATTCTGGCTGTCTTAACACTGACCAATCTTGTAATAAATTCCAGCTCTATTTCATTAAAAGTGCAATAAATGTTTGTATTTGTTGGTTATTTATGAAAAGAAAATATTATCATTGAACTTAAAAGGTTCATATTAAGGCTTGTGTCGAGAACACTAGACTTCCTTTGTGTAATTGTTTTTTTGCCAGTTGTGCGCTTCAAGACAGCACCTACAGTACTCAAAACATCGCTGCCAGGCCGTAAAAGTGGCACAAATTTGATTTTGGCATGTATTGCAACTAAATTGATAAAATCTCTGAATTGACAAAAGAAAATTGGTAATTACAAAAGTCCCCTCTCCAAGCAACCACCATAATTTCTTATAGTATGAGTTTTGTCAAAGTCATCACGAGTTAATAATATTTCTATGATTGTTAGTTAACTTGTTGTGTTGAAAATTAGAAACTCCGTTACTTCAGTCCTTTTCATCACGGGCTGACTGAGAGCAATCAAGACAACAGATGCATTTTTCAAGGACAAAGGAATATCATTACTTTCTCTGTCCACATAGTTGTAAGTAGCATATGATGTGTCTAGGCGATGGGTCTTAGGGCAATGCCTTTTCGACTGCATGACGACAACACCAGTCCAACGCCAATGAATGGTAACGGCCTACAAATTCCATCCAGACCTCAATCCCATCGAGCATCGTTTTGGACCAGCTGAAGCATTCTTTGTATACGCCATGCAATGGCAGAGAGTACAACGATGACTTATCCAATTTTTTACAGGAGGAATGGAATGCTATCCCTCCGCAGTGTCACCAGACTCATCAATACAATGCATATCCGATGGTAATAGGTCCTATGACAGTGTTGGGGATACACACATACTAACGAATACTCAAAATTTTAAGTTAGCTGTTTGTCAATCAAAGCAAGTAATATATCAGTTTGTGAATTTTGAAAATGCTTCTTTTGTCTTAATCTGTGCTCAGTCCAGCCGTGAAAGTAACGGATACCTATTAGATTTCACGCACAGTTAACTAACAATCATAGAAAATATTATCTAGTCTTGACTTTGTTAAACTTCCACATAAGGAAATTAGGAGCGGTTGTTTGGAGGGGACTTACTTTTTGTAGTGTGTTATATTGCATTCTATTACTAGATGGATCCTACACTCTTTTGCACATCTTTTTGAGCCGCTTGTGATATAGGCAGCTTGTGGATTAGGCAGCAATACACTTACCCGGACCACTTTTAATGCCTACTGATTAACCTTCCTTCCCTCTCAAACCAAACCAATGTTGAAGTTCACAATATAACAAGGTTCAACAAATCTACTTTAACCGTGGCATCTTGTCATTTTCGGGCATGAATATACTGTCCAAAAGCTTATACTATCATCCATCAACATATCTTTGGTGTAAACTGTGCAAAAAGTAACTATACATTTTTCCAATAGAATAAATGTAAGTATAAATACACAAACCGACACTGAAATCTAAGTTAAAATTGCACAAAGAAATTTTGATATTAGATCATAATTGCACCATACCTTACCTTATTGCACAAATTCATAATATAATTACAAGGGGCATTTTACATGACCCACAGCCTCAACACCCCCCTCCCCAATTGCCTCGAAAGATTTGAGATTTTTTTGTATCACTCTGAATTGCACGTGTACCTAAACTGACGTGCACCCCAATCGTTTCTGCAAGAAATTTGCCATTTTTATTTTTCTGACATATGATCTGTATTTATAGCACAAAAATACAAATAAAATTATCTGAAATTTTGGAATTACGCTTTTCTCAAAGATACTAGTGAACCAGAAATAAAACACTACAGAAAGCAAAACTTGGAAATTTGGTTGGGTGTATTGTATCCAGATGTACAATTGACATAGGTGGGTGATCACAAAACATGTTAGAATCAGAAATGCCCCTTTTAACAAACCCCATTGACCATCTGGCTATCTCCAGGGCTGATCCTTTTCTCGCACAGAGGGGAGGAAACCTACATTGAGGAGGTTTTGAAGACCGTGGTCTAACAACGTCTATTCTTACCCTTGTCTGTTGAAAATCTTGTCACAATAGATAGTTATTTTGAATACACAGGTGTAAGAATAGGTGTTCGCATTAGCGTTGTTATGGTTCGTCGCAACCTCCCTAATTATATTGCTGTTGACTCTTTAACCTTTTCTGTGCAAAAACAAACAAAATGATCAAAATAGTGTGAAGCTTGATACATAGAGTACCTTCACAGTAACTCCCAAGAGAAATATCAAGTTTCCCCACAATGCATTGCTTCCATGGCGGTTTTGTACATGGAATGGATGGAACATAGAGATGAAGCATGGCTAAATTAACAGCACTGATCACAAACTTTGCATTTTAAAATGTTTCGACTCTAACGATTCACATGACGACCTGTCAAAAATCTCCATGGGAAGCCATGCATTGTGGGAAGCTACTGATATAGTCTCTTCCACTCACCCATCAAACATAAGATTCTGGTATTATTAGAAACCTTTTCTCAAATAAAAAATTTAAATCAATTTCATAATGCATTGCAATGTGCCTATACTGTACTGTAACTGTACTAAACACATTCATTACTTAAGGATAAAAGTGTTTCAGGAAGTTTAAAAGAATCACAGTTATTTCAAGATCATTGTCCCTAAAAATTCCTAGACTTCAGTACTTGTGTTTTTTGGGCTAAAATGAAGGAAAATCAAAGTTTTTATTTGTTAAAAATAGGATATTTTTTGTGGGATCAGATGACCCTTATGGAGGTTAAATTTCCCCAAAATGGTGCATTGTGGATGATTCAAAACCCCTCTGGTAATGTACCTAAAGTAGATGAATACCATATGTTTCCCATGCAGAGTGGTACTCATGCCTACTTCATAGGGACTCTATAAAGAACCTACCTGTGCAACTACTATAGACCAGTTAACATCCTACGTCACTCCTGTTTGTTTGCTGCAAATCCCATTCTTGCGAATCGTTATGGCCCATATTATTAAAACTCTACAGATACAATTGCCCACTGTGTAACAGTCAGGACGACATATTTCAAGATACCGGGCCCAACTGTTTACAAACATTGCTGTTAACTGGTCTGTAGTAGATTCAACCCTCGTGTCACCAGAAGAAAAGTTTTGGACAGCGTCCGATTAGTTAGGAGAGGAGACAAAAAACGAAAACATATGGCCCGTTCACCTTTTTCATGAACAAGCTAAGATAATCTGGCCTTTCTGGACCTTTAGTTTCACCTGGCGAGTGCAAAGACTTTGTGTTCCTTCGTCTCCGAAAAACACGGGGCGTTCAAATGTCAGGACATTAACTCACTGTTCACATGAATCCCACTGAAGCCAATACTATTAGTCAGAATTTTTTATGCGCTTACGTACTTGAATACTTTCATTAAGCATGGATTTTTCTCTGTATCGATTCCATGTTTTCAATAGATTTAGCGTGGATTACTTTTTTTCCACCGGTTTGTCACATGCCCTCATTCAATGCCCATACTTCGAAAAGTAACGAGATGTTACATGAGGGTTGATCTACTATAATGAAAATTGAATGTTCTTAAGCATGTTTTCTCCACCAAAATGTGGGTTACATTTACATACTTTAAAATCCATTGAAACAATAATAGATAATACGGAATCTATATTTATAAATATTGGAATAATATTGCACCAAAGTTCACCTTGAGACTGTAAATTGCTGAACAGATATACTAATAGTACGTAAATCAATTGTGTTGTCATAGTTCTTGCAAACTATTCAAATGATGTACAGTTACTAGACATGACCCAAACCAAGATCTCTATAGTCTCCTGGGGGGTTCCCTGTGTTGGAAATCATCATGAGCTGAGACTTAATGTAAGTTCTTTAAAAAGTTTTATTTTGTTTTGATGATATATTTAGACATATTTGGCTGAACAACTGCACCAAGATTTGGTCAATCAGCATTGAATTCAGACTTGGGCAGGTATTTCAAAACAAAGATGATCTTCACAATGTTAAAATGTTCCATTTCATGTGGGTTTTCAACATGCAGACATAATAATGAACTTAAGTATTCTGCTTTAATGAGCTTTCTTTTTGACTGTACACACATGATTTAACACACAAAAACGACACCTGTTTTGCACCATCAATTACATCAGATACACAATGGGCTTAATTCTTTCCCTGCTATCTTTGAAATCACTGGCCTCTTAACGTGGCTAGCGGGCTGCCGCCCCGCCACAGTTGAATGGTCACCAAGTGTCACAAAAGGAAGTTGCTTTTTGACTTGATGTGGCGGGAAACCAATGCATACACTGCTGGTGCACATATTCCACAACAGATGTTCTTTGGAGCTTACGTTATACAAAATTCCTTTAACTTTGACAAGGTAATTGCATTGTTTCCCGCCATATTGCAAGGTTAAAAAAAGCAATTCCTGTTGGACACTCAGCGGACCGGGACCCGTATCAGTGTAGAGGTCAGTGCTTGAAATCCATACTATTTATTGGAAAAAAAACTTCAACTTTATTGGGGGTTTTTTTTTGAGTGGATGGACGAGGGTATTCAAATGAAATACCCAATGGACAATTCCATTTGAAATCATACTCCCCTAGATTTAACTGAGCTCTTCAAACTGGGGGGGATAGATTTCACAAATGTAATTACCAATGATCGATTCACTTGAAATCAACATTGCTCTTTGGAAGGATCTTCTTAGCTTTCCTCAGGGGTTGTTTATTTCAAATGGAATAGCCCACCCCCACCACCACCAAGCGGAATGGCAAAGTTCACCTTTCCACTGTATCAACCTGAACAGAAACTACATGCACATTTTGTTCTGTCATATACCACTTAGCTATTAATATTCTTAACATTGCGGATTTGACATTTCATGCCAAAACTAATACAGCAAAAGACAAGAATCATGGACCTACGACCCTATCAAGTTATTGATTTCATGGGGAGTTTCATTTTGTTGGTAGAGGGAATTAATGCATAGTCACAGAAATGCAGACATTACTGCAGGCAGCTCATTGCAATTGGCCAAATTATCATCTTTTGCCTCAACTCACTGCCAATCCTGTTAAAATGAATTTTATCTTTACTGCAGTACTGTGATGCAGTATTTAACAACCCTTTAACTCAATCGGGACAGTAACGGGGGTGGCAGGGGGCCCCCAAGAGTTTCAAAATTTAGGAAAACAGGGGTTTATGCAATAAATTGTTGCAAAAATTAAGGGTTTTTAACAAATGAGTTCATTTTGTTAGTTTTCCCCCATGATGTTTCGCACTCCTATGATTTTACCCTGGCACCGACCCTGAATCAATTTACCCGTTTGTCCAAATTTGGTCATAAATGAATAATGAATTGTCACTCAGGGTCATGTGGAATCCTCCACACACAAAAAAATAAGTACTACAATTGTCATATCTCAACAACACCACCCAAATCACATAACACTTAAAGCAAGGAATACAGTACCAAATACTATCAACATATCCACTCTTCTAAACTGTAGTGCATTTTCCCCATGAGGTAGAATCAGTGTTGTTGTCATCATTATTATAAATCATCATCCTCTACTCCAACAGCAGGTAATCTTACAGCGCCCTTAAAACCACTATTTCCTACCGCCTTATTGCAGAGTAAACCTTCCTTCTAATATCAGCCACTCTGTAGGTTGACTGTCCGGAGACTCCCTCTCGATGTATCGTTGGAACTACTCTCCTCGTGCCAACTGGGGAGCTCTTTCAATTAGGGGACATTCATTGCGAGCTACCTGACGGATCTGATGGGTCGTCAGAGTCTGGAAACGGCATTTCTGTGATCGTGCCCAGGGGCCGCTGCATGCGTGAGCACAACACTGAGGGAATTTAAGTCACTTTCTTCGATTTCCAAACGACAGCTATCAAATTCAGGGGGTGTTGTTTCATCTTACTTCCTTGAAAAGGATACAAGCAAAAGAAATGAAAATGATAAGAATAAAGGCTTTCATTAATTAAGCGGATATCTCAATAAATTGATATCAAAACACACTGCATCTCATATAATAATTGTATCTTTCAAAATTGTTTTTAAGCTCCGAATTTTTTAGTCTTGAAATATCAAATAGCTAGTATAAGATGTAATACCAGCAATGTATAAAATGTGTTGAAAAAAACTCTATCATTGGGTCTTTCTGTATGAAACAGATAATCTGTCCAAAAAACCACTAAGTGTTAAAGGTCTGTTCCTTGCTACCATGATAGCTTTAGCCGCCTAGGAGCTTGTATTCATTTTTAAGAACAAATGTTTTTATACACAACTAAATGTATCAATTTCCTCGTACAAAGTATAAAGCGAGTAACAGAAACACCATCAAGAGTAATTAAAACAACTTTAAGGGGGTGACTTGATTGACAGCTTCCTCTTACTGGGAGATTTTGTATTAGAAGAAAGCCTTATACTTCTCAGAATTCCAGTAAATTTTTGAGGCTTGAGAAATCTTTGCTTTAAATGGTATGAACAAAAGGTTCCCAAATGTTGTTGACCACACTATGGCCACAGGCCAACAGAACTCTGTAGTAGGCCATCGTGTTTGCGTTTATTCAGATGCTGGAGCACTTAGCTCAAACTTTTGGAACCATTTTGTGTGAAATGCCTCATACAAAGAACAGAAATGATATAAAAACAATTGGAACCACCTGCCTGTTAATAATAGTCTTTCAAAGAGTCGTTAAAGGTGCGTGTTCCCGATCGTCTTTGGGACCCCCCAGATTTACCGGAAGTTTAGTAGCGGTTTTGATTCAGATGAAAGGCCGGATTTTTCTCATTGTGTCCTTAAATTTGAGCCGCAAATCCATTTCATCCCAAGATATAAACAAAAAAAACCCGTTTTCGTGGTTAACCATTTATTAGTACGGTATTGAATAGGGCTTGCAACAAGGCATTTATTTGGCGGAACCATCAAAACTGCAGTTTGTTTCCACCGGGGGGCTACTTGATGGGGTGTATGGGCAAGTGCCAGCTCTAATATCACGTAGAGAAACACAATACACATAATCGGAACACAACCACCTTTTAAGTGCACACCTAGAGATAAAAAGGCACTTCTAAATCAATAATATATCTACTTCCTGTGTGTTATTCTAATAAACTCTTACCTTCAAAATGTTTAGTTTCATTTACCCAGACAGGTATCACTGTAGGATTTTTAGATACAGTAGTGTTCTTAATTTAACTCTTTTAATGGGGAAATTTAGTTAGTATTTTTCTAGAATAAGGGTTGATGCAAAGTAATCTTCTGTGATAAAAATATCACCAAAATGCCATGCGGTGAAATCCAACATAACAAGGAAGCGCTTATACTCAAAACATTGGCATGAAAAATAACAAATGTTGGATTAAAGGTGCTTGTTCCGATCGCATTTGGGACCACGATTTACCCGGAAGTAGGATCAATTTTGATATCAAAATGAAAGGGCCGTATTTTCTTTGTAATCTGAAATTTCAGCTTTCAATCCATTTATTTCTCAAGATAAAAACTACGTTTTTTTTAATGGTAAACCATCAAGATCATGCGAAGTAGTAAAATAGGGCATTTTGCACTATGCATTATCGCGTATAACATCAAAAACCGAAAGTTTGTTTCCCACTGGTAGTGATAGTCAGTGTGTACAGTGTAAGGTATCAGATCAGTAGTAGAGAACCCGATAGACAAAAAAATCGGAACAAGATCATTTAAGTGTTAGGATGATAATGTTGGGAACCAAACACTAGACCAAATGATTTCACCTCCATTTGTCCAAAATAGGACAATATGCTATGTTGAGATAAGGTTACATAAAAAAAAAATGCTTCGGGAAGGCTGTGTGTATGTTTGTTTGGTTTTTGTTTGTTGTTTTATATTATTGCTATGCTCCAGCAATTGTAATTTTAGACATGATAAATGTATGTCAGGAAAAATAAAAAAAATGAATAATTTTTTCTTTTTTTTAAGTTTCACTTTGTCAAAAACAAATTTAGTCTTGGTATGTGAACCAAATCTGGGGGAAATGTATCTGTGGCATAGGAACAGAGGTTTTGAGCCAACCAAACAGTACCCGGGATACTCTCCTACCTTCATTGGCATTTTTGCTCTGTTACCCAGTTTATCGGAGCCATCACATATCTCATGAAACCTACTGTAGCGCAAAACCTTTCTTGATGACATTTAATTTTGCAAGAAGAAAAAAACACGATAGAGAGAGAAGGCACAGACCAGCAGAGAACGAACCAGATCCTTACTCCTAGCCAATGGTAGATGGCCCCACCAGAGAAGTTTTCCTGACCCTTGCCTGCAATGTATTAAGAACAGTGAATTATGTATTAAGAATGATATCACTGAATGGGATGGGTGATGGAGGGGTTGGTAGCATACTGGAGCATTCAAGAAAGTTCGCTTAATTTCTTTCATGCAACAACAACAGAAACATCAGCAGGGAGTACATCTCTTGCTTGAGGCATTTCAAGGATTTTTTCCTTGAATCAGATTGTTTTCGTGCTGGAAATGACAGAAAACTTATTTAAAACTGTCCTGACCTTTTGACGTCACAAAAAGTGCTAAATTCTCTGAAAAAACAAAAACACAAACTTTGACTTTTACTGAAACCTTGCCACTTCAAAACCAGTGCGTTGATTTTTCCTCTGGAGGGAGGACACACATTTTTGCCACCGACGCATCCCCCCTCCTCCCCTCCCCCCTCCCACCAATTCTCTATTTCTTTGAAGCATCAGTTCTATCATCCCCATTTACCTCCTCCTCTCCTATACCCTCTGCCTCCGCACCCTAAATTTCCCCCCTTCCCCTCCTCCAACTTCACCCTTCACTTCTACCCCCTTCTTACCCCCTCTATCTCAAACCCACCTCCTGAATTTCACCCTCACCTCCCCACAATCAACAACTTCCTCACCGCTTTCCCTTTGCTCTTTTTAACACTAGCGTCTCCCATCTTACCCCCCTCTACTGTACATCTCCATCAACGAAAGCCTCACTCCACTGACCTCTCCCACGCCCACTCTTCTTTACCTCCCCCTCTTACTGTACTTATTTACCCGTCTCTTCTACCTAGCCCCCCCCGTCCCACCTTTCCCCCCCCGCGCTGCCCTTCCCCACCCACACCTTACCTTTCTTCCCTCCAACCCTCACGCAAAGTCAATCTTGTTTCACTCCCCACACTCCTCTCGCCCTCCACACCTCCCAAACAGTCTCCCCGCCCCACTCACTCGGCCCCTCTATACCTTCTCTCGTCCCGAAGTCATTTTTAGCTGATCCTCCACCGCTCCACACACCAACCCCCTATACTAACTGTCTTCTAAGCTCTCTCCTTTTTCTCCTTCCCCTCTCCATGTTTTTAACTTGTGCCATCCCCCCAATACATTCTTCTCTACACAGACTTCGCCCGCTAACCACCAAAGTTTCCCTTCATTGCTGGGTATCTCGTCCTACATTTAAAAGCACCCCCTCTGTTCTTTCCACCACTCCCCCCCCCTCGCTATCAGGTTTCATTACCATCTACAGCACGGGTAGGTGCACCCCCTCGCACTGTGGAGGTCTTAGTCGGGATATGCCTATTTCCCCTTCCTTTCTAGTATTTCTACCAATGTTCCATACAATTCTCCACTCGTAGAATCAAAACTGCAGAGAGAGGGAGAAGAGATGAGCAGCAGGACGTAGATAAGAGAGAAAGGTAGGAAGCAGAGAGGAGGGAAAGGCAGCGAGACTGGTGATGTTATTCTTCTTTTGCTGAAGGATGGAAATGATAAGTACTTCCTTTTTATCGATTTTAGTTTTTTAGTAGGTTGGGCAAATCTGGAGTGTGTCTGAAAATGATATTTAAATAGTGTTTCTATGGGCCAAATTTGATTAGAATCCAAAAATGACCTTTATTTTACACACGATCATTGCGTCTGATATCGCTAAATAGGAAATTTTCAAAATGGCCGCAAAAAGGACGTATATTCCGACTATTACCTACATTTGGTATATGCCACTTTTAATTACACTCAGCAAAAAAGAAAGTCCCGTCTTGGTACTTTTGTCGTAACTCAAAAAGTATTTTACTTTATTTTTAATATTCCAAAAACTGATGGATGCGCAATTTCTCGCGCCCAAAATGACAAGTTACTTTTGCCCGATAGACAGCGTTTTTACCAAGAAATCGTCCCTTTTATGAAATTTAATGCAAGAAAAAAAGTTAAGTTTCAATTTTGTCTGACAAAATCTATTTCACACGAAAAGGGGCAAAAAAGTACCCATTGTTTTCTGGTCATAAGAACAACATCTTAGTAATTTTTCATTTTCCAAAGGTTCATACAACTCAGCATGAAGCAACCTGTTGTGTTTATAAGGGTAGATCACTGTCCTTCTCAACTGACTTCAAGGACACCTCTTGCGCATTATGTGACCAAAGTTGTAGACGTGCTCATCTAAGTTGGCCCAAGAACGGTGCAATAGCGCGTTTGCAAAATCATGCAAAGATGTGGTTTCTTTCATTTTCCTGGCGGCTTCATTGTGTCAATCCCACAGGTTCTCAATGGGATTGCAATCAGGGGATCTTTCCGGCCCTTCCATACGACTCAATCCCGGTATGGTGACTGAGACGATGGAAAGTCTTGCCTCACTGTTGTCATGCGAGGTCGACCACTTCTGGGAAGATCCTTTACATTCCCGTCTGCCGAAACTTCAATCTCAGTTTCTGGATAGCCTTTGGCGTACTTCTTAAGACACATCAGGGAGTTGAAAAACTTTGAAATTGTCAGGATAGCTTCCCCAAAGGAAGGAAAGGATAAGTCTGTAGAATGTCTCAGAAGTTACTTTTCAAGCTTGTACGAATTGAAAGTAAAGAAAAAGAAGGAGAAAAAAAACGGCAGTGTTCCAAGATACGATTCTCCATTCAATAGTGTTGTAGTAAAGTGTACGTTCAGGAAGTAATGACTAAAATCTCCGATTCTGTCATTTAGGTTGCTTCTGGTCTTTCATTTGCAGGGTTATGTAGGATACCTGTTATTTCTCAGTTAATCGATTTGCATGAGTTTTCATTGTGATTTAGCAAATACAATTGATAGGTATTTAACCTGCTTGCCACTCAACTTCCAGGTAAAACCTTGTTATAAGGCAGGAGCTCGCCCCTTTCAAGTGTTTAGTGCGCGGCATCTTAAACCTAACAATCCAGCACAATCCACCATGCCCACCCAATCCCCAGTCGTTGTCCATCCGTTCGGGACTTAGTCCCTTTACAGTATTAACTCTGATCGGTATTAACGTCGGACTTAAAGTTGCCGTGGTGGGACGCGCACTGATCGGACCTAAATTATGTCGGTATTACTACGGACTTAAATTTGTCGTGGGACGCGTATTTAACGGTATAGCGCTTAGATCCGAATAACTTTTAAGTCGAATAAGCTAAATACGGTACTAGCTGACTGTAAGTGGTCCATGGCAACATGGCTCGGAGTTAATATAAACTTTCACCCAAAAGAAGGTTAGAATAGACTTTAATGATTTAAAAATGAAAGAAAAATGTGAAAACATCTTTACTTATCGAATATGTTTTACTCATGACGGAACCCTAAACAACGTGACCATAAAATGGTAATTAAGGCAAGGGGTGAAGGGGAAGAAGGAGCGGGAGAGAGAGGGAGGGAGGATAGTGGGAATGGGAGGGGGAACGGGGAAGGGGAGGGGAGGGGAGAGGAGGGGAAGGTGGAAGGGAAGGGGAGGGGGGGAGGGTAAATGGGGAGGGGGATTGATGAAAGGGGTGGGAATTGGGGGAGGGGGATTGGGGAAGGGAAAGCCGAGGGAGGCCGGGGAAGGTGAAGGGGAGGGATAGGATGGTGAATGGGGAAACTCAAGCGTGCAAAAATATGCAAAAAAAAATCACCTGAGGAAATAACTGAAATAAGGAGAAATTTCTGAAAATGCCATGCAAACCAAAACTGAGGAAATGTGACATAAAATTAATACAGTGAAATAAGTAGCAGAGCATGTTATAACATAAGCATAAATGATATAAATTAACGCATTTAATGAATGCATGAAGGTAAGAAGTAATTGAATGAAGAAAGGAAAATTCCAACTTACCGTTATATATGAGATAAATAAATAAAAACTAACAAAGAAAGGAAGGAAGAGGAAAGGGAAGAAGGGGGAAGGAGAGGGAATAAGGGAATGGAATGGGATATAAGAGGGAAGAACGGGAAGGGGAGAGGGGGTAGGTGAGGGCAATGGGAGGGGAAGGCGAAGGGAAGGAGAAGAGAGAGAGAGAGGATGAGGAGGAGAGAGGGGAGGGGGATGGAAAGTGAAAATGAATAGAGGGGAAAGGGGAGGGGAGAGACGAGGGGAGGGGAGGGGAGGCGGAAGTGGACGGTTGACGGGGAGGGGATGGTAGAGAGGGATGGGGAGGGGGAGGGGGGGAGCAGGTGAAGGAGATGGGAGAAGGGGAGGGAAGAGGGGAGGGGAGGGGGCACAAAAAATTAATAAGTGCAATTTGCGGAAGAATTCGCATGGAACATGAAGATTGTTTGCCCTAAATACGTAAAAAATTGACTGATATTGTAAGCTTTTATCTGTTAAAAATATTCACACAATAATTTATAAACACAATTTTTTGTCTTTTTCTATATTGAATTTATTTGTTTCAACCCTCATCAATAATATTTGGTCGAACTGCCACCAAATTGCACTCCAATATGCTTCACAGTAATGTAATCCCAGCCATTCCGGGTTTCTATATCGCGCCAATTGGCGGAACGGAATTTTATACGCAGCACAGACTGTGGCATCATTTGTCGATGCTACTACCACACATTTTAATAAAATAATTAAGATTTTTATTTTAATACAAGAACGATTCACACAGTTGCATTTGATTTGCATTGAATCAGTACGGGACTTCATGTCTTGCTCGCCACAAAATGGGCGCTGGGGAATTTCCGGTTGTATCAGTCGCCGACTATTCAAGTACGTGCGAGACGGCTATCCATGTTAGATGCAGTGTTCGGAAACATGCAGACTGACGAGTGGCTTTCCATAAGGGGCGTAAACGCGTAAATTAGACCTCTATTCAAAATTTGGGCAAGGGACTTGTAGATGTCTCCCCTTGCTGGAGGGCAAGATTACTTTTTCCCCCGAATCCGTGGCGTATCCAGGATTTTGGAAACAATAATGTTAGGGATTTGGGAAACGTTTATGTACTCGCTTCGCTCGCTCGGACTTATTCTTTGAGTCGCAACATGAGACGGTGTCAGCCTCGGCAGCTGAAATCATACATCACAACACCCAATTCTTCCTGGCTCTCCTCTTCTCTTTACTTTTCCTTCCCTGTTCCTTGACCCTTTTCTCCGCTTGCCTTCAACATGTCTCCCAATTTTTTCAAGTGTGGCCAGAGGTCGCCCACTTCGACCACACGACTAAACACTGCTTCCGTTGTTTTACTTCAGAAAAAGACCAAAAACGAAAAAGGCCACCGTTACGTGCCGATTTTAGAACGCGTCCACACGTACTTTACTAATACCGGTATTAAGGTTACGACCGGACTTAACCCTGCTCTTTCGGCATTAAATCGTCGGACTTAGCCAAGTTAGTCGATAGAGTTAACCCCGACGCGCGTCCACACGGCAATTTATATCCAACCCACTAAAACCGATCACTTTAGGTCCGGTTTGTGAGCAGGATATAGCCGGTGGGAGTATAGTTCCGGGGAGGCTCCAAGACGATAACGGAAAATAAAGCGTGAACTCATGTGAGTGCAGAGTCAACTGAATCGATTACCCGATTGTTCACCATTAATATGTTCCGGGAACGATGAGTACGCGGACAAGGGTTACTTCCAAAAGAGGGTTCTTTATAGATAGAGCGGCAAAACGTTACGTAACCTTTAGACATTCACCGTCTCGCATGTTTGCCGACCACAAAGAAAACCATAGAGTACCAACAATATAGAAAGCAATGGGCTGCCTCGGAGCTTTTCTTTTTTCCACCATACTGTGGGTGCGCTTTGAATATACCACTATCGGTAGTTAGTGATACAAAAATTAATGTATGTGTTTAGAGGGTGGCCAGGTTGTAATAATAGGGACCTGGATCATTGTGCGCAGGATACCCTTTTTTATCATAAGCAATGCGCGCTTGAGGTTACAAAATGTTTTCATTGAGGCGGTTTATTTAAATCAAGACGACTCTGAAGTGTCATTCATTCGTTGGTGGCCGTAGTTAGGACAAAATAACACACCCATAGGCACCAACATCCAACAACTGATATTTGGCGGATTGTTGTATTCGAATTGACATTATGTGTGTATAAAGCACACCAAAACTGATAATTATTCCGTGGCAATATTCAAAATGGCAGCGCCCAAGCACGGAAACGGATGGTTTGAATGCGTTCACCACCTTGAGAATAACCCCCGCAGCCGCGCAGCAAGTGGCGTGTAATCCTGCTACAACTAACACGGGGGATCCGTCTGCTCATTCCGTCCACGGTAAGGGTATTTTAGCCGGCCTGACTATGTTTTCAGTTTGTAGACTTTTATGGGACCCCTCTTTTTCACATTCATGAGGGACATTGATATAATTATCAAAACAAAATAAAGATGTTGAATCTTAAAAGGAATTTTAGTATGGGAATAACAGCCCATTTTTGGAAAATAACGGATTGATGACGCACGGCATTGATTGGGTATATTTTGCATCGGGGGACCCATTCAGGTTAAAAATGACGTACGTATCCCTACTTGGAAAAAAACAACCGTTATGTCATCGTACGTCAGTTTTGAATCTGTAGGGAACAGGTAAATTGATATGTTTAGACATAATATCCGGTGTCTTTTGGAAAAAATAAAAAAAAAAATTAATAGCACTTGGGCGAGGGTCATATGTACGACCTTGATTTAACATAGTCGGATTTATATTTATCGGGCTCGCCCCCCGAAGAGCACACTGATTTCTGATACCTGACACGTGACCTGTACCTGACACGTGAACCAAAATATCACCTCGTTACCGTTTATAACTACATACGGCAAAGCAGCAAGCTTTCTGTATCTCTGTTGTCACCGCGTAATCGATCACGATGTGAGACTATACATGGGTTCTTTACAGGGGAGGGTAGGACGCGATATGACTCGCGCGATTGGGATTGGGATTTCCAAAACGCGTAATTGTGAAACTGCTACATGCAGTTCCTATGGCAGTCTCGGTCCCGTGACCTTAAAAAATCATATCTTAAACCTGTGTTCAAAAGTCTTAGTAATATCATGATAAAATTTAGAAAAAAAATATGAAGTTTCACATCATTCAGCCTTCTGTTAAATTCCTGTGCATAACTCAAACACTCCAGAAACTCCCCTGCAAAAGTAATCTCTATCAAAACATATACCCTTGAACATTACGCGCCATGGCTACAGAGCTATGCGCTTCTGTAGCCATGCCACCGATACACTCTATATCAAAAACACCCCTATTATCAATTATTATACACCCCAAAACCAGTGCACTCTGGTTACTTCTCCCGGTATTAAGGGACTGTCGTGTTAGACCGCATGTGGAGACGATTTTACAATGGGGTACAATAGGCGGAGGGGAATTAGTGGATTTGTTTTTTTTTTAATTCCGTCGGGCTAGTTAATACCGGGTAATACATACACGTGTGGACAAGACTAAAGACGCGTATTCGGATCTTTAAATTCACTTCAGGTGTGATTATAACATTGGTAAAGCATTCCAAATATGAAAAGAACCGGGGTTCGAGAAAAATGGGGTGCGATTAAATCTTTCTGGAATCTCACCCATGTCCTTCTAAACAAGGCTTAAAGAGAAGCCAACTATCCACTATCCAGTTATTGGAAGACGTCTGCCTGAAATGTTGCGTGAAAGTTTTTTCAAAGGCGGACTGTCGGGAATTGTGCTGCATTGCCAACTCGATGAACGGTTAGTCGTATCTTACCACATCCGATATCGGTTGGCATGTTTGGGGCGGACCCTAGCACCTGCAAATATTCGGAGGAAATTATAACATTTTGAAGGGGTCGAATTCAATACCCATCCGCATGTTAATTGGGACACGTTCATGGCGATTGGTGGTCTAGGTAACCGTTAAAAAAATGGTTAAATAAAAGGTGGGGACGGCAGCAAGCAGTGGATGCGTTTTGAAGTATGCGTAAGTGTTAACTTCAGACCCGTGCGCGGGGGAGGGGTGTGTGTGAGGGTAGGGGGTTGGGGGACTGGTATGGGGCGCCCCCCTCCGAATTTCACAAAAGGTGAAAAAGTTCCACTTTTTGCTGAATTTTGCAATAAAAAGGCCGAAAGTTCCAGAAATTTTTGACAATAAGTCCCTTTTTGGATATGAGATATTAAAAGTCCCCAAAATGACCATTTTCGGGGTTAGGTCCATCTTTTACCAAAATTTCATTTCTTCGAAGTCAGCACACCCCCCCCCCCCGCCCACCAAAAAAAATCTGCGTACGGCCCTGAGTGTACTCTTCTACATTGTTAAGATTTTCACAAATTTTAGTGAGGTAAACCATGCATCGCGCTTGTCCACAAGCGATATGTAATGGAACAATTTTAAAACAATACGAGTCACGTGGTTTTGTTATTAATTAACAAGGATTAATGGTATTTTGACGTCGGATGTGTGTTGCGTGCCAATCAGAAGAGGAGGTATAGTTTTCTTCGCACAGTGCAATTCTTCCAATAACAATTTTTGCACTGGTTGTCCACGAGTAATTTATAGCGACAAAAAGTACCCTAAATGAACAGCACTCCATCCAAGCTTGCAATTTCAGACTGGTTGTCGCGTACTAAATCATGTTGCACCAGTGCAAAAATCTAATGGAAGAAATGTATTGCGGGAAGAACTCTATACCTCCTCTTCCAAGCTAGTATTTGTGGGAAATAGGTATATATTGTTGTTGTGTTCCACGGATTAAAGAATTAAATTTTGGACCGTCTCATTCGTCAAATACGTAAATTTTCAAATATACACAACTTAAAAAGATGCACACACATGAAAAATGCGATGAAGAGCATTAATTCCTGCCTCATATGTATTTTTATCAGTGATAGGTGACCAAAGAAGCACTCAAAACCACCCCATTGTAATCCCTTAATACATATCACTCCCTGAGATAGCATATTAATGATATCGACCTATATCAGTAATATGGAAATCGAATATCACACTTAGCTGTAATTGACCTCTTTCAGATTCACCACAATGCATTGCAAAGTGAGTAGCTGACGTCATAGTTCGTATGTGATTAGTGAGTTGAGTAAACTTGGTATGACATGTGTGACGTAATTTCCTCATCTTCAAGTTTCGCAATGCATTGTGGAGAAATGAAAATGTGTTACCTACGTTTTGACAGGCTATTTGCATACCATAGCGCACATGCATGTTGTTCTTTTGAAAGTCTTAAACAGAGTTTTAGTAAAAGTAGTAAGATATTAAGATAGGCAACATACAGAATATTTAAAGCCTCTAGTTTAGAATAAATTAAAATTCTCATCATCATCCCCACCCGACGTTCCTAAAAATGGCAGAAATGTGTATTTTGGGCAAATCTTTTGATATTTTCTGGTAGGAATCCCAGATTTTAATTTCTCTCCGTAAACAGAGCATAAGAGAAAAAAGTGCGTCCACATTTTGGATTGTAGTTTTGTTGATAAAGTAATTTCTGTGTGATCTTTTTTTTCAAAAAGAAGACGAAATGCCACGCCATCCTACGATAAAGCTTACTCTACACACATTTTCCTTAAATTTGATTATTATTACACGCAGAAAACTCATATTCAAACAGGCCAAAATATTGAAATATAAATAATCCAGCAAAAGAGTAATGAATGTAGAGTTAATATAAAGAGGTAAATCTCTCTTTTTTTGAAACGGTATTTTCATGTTCAAAAAAGTGTAGAACATGTAATGTAAAGATAATTGTTGGCAGAAGAGAATTATTTATTATTTTCTTGAAAACTTCGAAGTTCCACACCTTGCATTTAAACAACCAAACTGCAGACCAACGTTTAGACTTATCTCATTATAAGCAGTTCTTGGAAGAAGGCCAATTCCCCTTTGTTCCATTCTTCACGGGGGAAAAGTTCAAAGTTACCATATCTGCTTGGGAGCCGAACATTGTTTTTGCCCCTCAACTTTTTTCAGATACCAACTCCCCTGCAATACAACATGGCCTGTGGACCACTTGACCATTTTAATAAAATTATTTTTTGGTGCTCCGAAATTCAAAAACACATGCTTTTGGTTGTACGATAGAACAATTACGGCATCAGCTTTGCACAAAACACAAAGTTTTAAGTAGGCTAGCGGGCAGATCTCATAGCGTTCACAAAGGTGACGCACCCCTAACAAGTACATAATTTTGCTAAAATTGTCTAAAATTATCAAAATCAGTTCTACGCGTGTTCTCACTTCCAGTATGTACACATTTTCTTGAAAATGAATTAAATGTCATCGGCTTTTTCCCCTGAATAGCAGTGACCAAGGGATGTACACCACGTTCCATTGACTCCAGCAAATAATGGTGCTATTGATAAGTAAATCCGCCCGTTATGAATCGGACAACGGACTTCAGATTCTCTGGGACTGCAAAGCCATTGTTATTTTCCATGACGTTAAAAGCTTTTGAATTGTTTTCACTGCCCGATTTAGATTGAGCTACAGCCTCATTCACGAAGAAAATAAAACTCAAACTTCTGCTGGGAGTTCAATAACTTTGATCGTATATTTCATCATTTATTCAAAGAGGAAACGAAGATGAGCAAAAATTTTGATTGGCAAGCTATGACCTAACATCTTGGGGTTGAACCAACACCCATAACTTAATCATATTAATATAGGACCTCTTTTCTATTCAATGAAACGTTTGTTCGGCACCGGTTCACCTGCATTTCATATAGGTGAATGATTTTCGATTTCTGCTATGAATGCAAATAAATTGCATAGAAATGGGGTTACGCGGCTGTCGCGGCAAGTTTCGGGTTTGGTCCTGCACAAAGATGTTAGGTCACAGTTTTCCAAACATTTTTTCTCATGAGCATTGTTCACCTTCGTTTCCCTTTCGAATAAAGGATGAAATATAGGGTCAAAGAAAATTGAACACACAGTAGAACCTCTAACTTTATTTCTTCGTGAAAGAGGACAGGTATGTGTTCCACGTCATGAAAAATAGCTTAATCTAAATCATAAATCGAAGTTATTGGTATAACACCCTGCCACTTGGATAATAACAATGCTTCGGTAGTTTCAAAGATGAAAAATGAATCTGTGAAGTGTTTGGTCTTCTACATACCGAGCGGATTTACTTATCAATAGCCCCCATTATTTGCTGGAGTCAATGAATCATGGTGTACATCCGTAGTCACTGATATTCAGGGCATAATTTAAGATGACATTTAATTCATTTTCTCGAGAATGTGCACATACCAGACGTGAGAACACACGTAGAACTGATTTCTATAATTTTAGGAAAATTATTTCGGAAGAATTATGTACTTCCCAGGGGTGCGCCACCTTGGTCCTTATCCGAGCATCTTTTTTGCTTTGGCCTTATGGCCTATGTGTGTATTTGTTATGCACAGACCCACCATTTTGGTGGTTTCTAAACTATACTTAGTACAATCAAAAGAACAACACCTATGTGGGAGGATCAATGTTTTAAAGTGGTCCGCCAAATATAAGTGACACCTTCACAAGTAATTAAGTACTAACTTTAGCATGTTTAGAGGTCACACGTATTGGAATTTAATTGAAAAAATGTAACATTCAGAAAAATATTTAATGTCAATCTTCGCTAAACATATGTACTGTATAAATATAAATGCTCAATTATTTCTCTATCAATTCCCGTTTATTCCACCACCTTTGAATCCCCAGATCCAGAGATACCATCAATTAAGGGAAAGGATGTAACATTTTAGTTGGTCCACTTTCACCTGGACATGTTTAATCTTTGGTAAGAAGCGAAAAGGTATTGAAAGGCATTTGATTTGGTGACATAAATTTCCAAAGAGGTGTGAAGAGATTAACATTTGAATTTTTAATTCAGGTAATAGTATTGATTGTTTAAAAGCTACATTATGTCTCTGATTCAAGTTAAAGCGTTATGCATTGAGCATTGCTTCAAGATGGCTGGTCTTCAGCCTGAAAACCATCAACAGCCACAATTCACCACTGAAGAGAGTGTGTTTATGGTGACAACTTTCAACTTTTCAGTAAACGCTCACCAAACAAGGATACAATGCAGAGAAACTTTGACAAATACAGGGAGTCAAAAACTTGGCCCTGATAGTGTCCACCATTTTGAATTTTTAAATAACATATATCTAACGTATCATTTCATTGTCTTTAATTTGCTGCAAAGTTAATTCCAATCGGTTAAGTATAGGCCGAGCTACATTCTTTTGAATCAAGTAGTCAGCTTTTACCCCTATCCACGGATTCCCATTTGAATGTACGGCGGCCAACTAAGCAAATGATTTGATGATAAGGGTATGTCCATGTTTATGTCCAATAAAGTGGTATCTTAAAGGCGTAAAAACCAGTGATAATCGTAAGTTTTATTTGAAACACTTTTTTTTCAGGATTTTACAAATTTTGGTCATAGACAATACAGACTGTCCCAATAAAAACTATAGAATCAAACTAAAATTATAAAAAAATATAAACTGTGCATTTTGCCAGATATTTTTGACTTTATTTATTAGACAAGATCCTTTTTCAGGATTTTACCAATTTTGGTCATAGACAATACAGACTGTCCCAATAAAAACTATAGAATCAAACTAAAATTATAAAAAAATATAAACTGTGCATTTTGCCAGATATTTTTGACTTTATTTATTAGACAAGATCCTAAGCTAAATCCTCGATTTTATTCCATCCAATTTAATGGAACCGAAGCGGAGATATTGTCAGTTGAACACAAAGGATAAAATACCACTTGGGCCAGTTTCACCTGAAGGTTCAAGAAACTAAAGGTATAAGGCGTGTAGCATCGTTGTGGGATTAAACCCTTTTCAAACAAAAGAATATTGTACAGATCAGAGTGAATGTATTATCATACATTGAACTACTCGATATATTATTTTTCAGTGAAAGCACCAGAAATTATTATGTTGTGGGTGAAATGAGGGACTCACTCTCAGGGGGACAATAATGAAATTCATGGAAATTTGGGGAAGTTTTGACTGCTGAAACTATTGTAACAGTCTACAAGTCTGCTGAGGGACAAATGTGTGGACAACGCTCTAATGTGGAGGGACAATTTACCCTTCCCCTATTCCCCACTGCCTCTAATATGCCAGGGAGGAATATGATGAAGAAAGCAGTGTTCAACAAAGAGCAATAAAGGAAAGGATGTCTGTTGTTCAAAGGTCTCAGTTTACTTTCAGCAAGGGTGTTTTTATGGTTCTACCTTCCGCTGAAACCTGGAGTAAGCTGAGACAACAAGACTGTATGGAATTGAATTTCCCAATGCTACATGTATTTATTAGCAATTACAAAGTTATAAACTATGTTATATCACAAGAAGCAGCACTTTATACCTACTTTTTTAGTTTAATTTTTAATAAAGAATGACTTGAAGGTGATTTTCAATGGCAACTTTGTTGATATCAGGATAGCCGAAACTGGCCCAACAGGTTTTTCAACTGTCTCAGATAATTAGCCATAACTCCTGAACCAGACTCCCAAATTACACCAACTAAAAATTTCATGAAGCTGGAACACTCCTAAAAAGAATGCGTAAAACTCCAGTTGAGATGAACTTAAATTTTTGGCCCAAAAAATTAATCTTTGATTGTATAGTTTTTTGGGGGGACAGTCTGTACTTTAAAACCTCTAGGTTGTCACTAATGTCTGTTCCTTCATATGGTACGATTCCTTCAACTCCTTCAGAATCTGATACATGTATCAAGTTAATTTGTTTTTCAAATGATTTCTATGAGTGATGGGGACGTAGAAACGTTAAACAGGCATAGATGGTAAATTGTTACTGGATTTTGTGGGGTTAACTATCGTCACATTTATTCCGCAGTCAATAAATAGACAGATTTTCTTCTGGACACTGATTTGCTTCGCAGAACGCCGTTCATGTTAATGTGAATCCGTGGATAGAGCACAAAACAGACTACTTGATTCAAACGACTGTAACTCGGTCTATACCTAACCGATGTGAATGATCTTTGCAGCAAATTAAAGATAATGAACTGAGCTTCCAGATGATACCATATATGTTAGATATATCTTACTTACAAATTCAAAGTGTCGGACACAATCAGGGTCAATTTCTTTTTACTCACCCTTTACCAAAGACATGGGGTGAGCTTAAATAGGAATAGAGGCAACGGCGGAAGGCAAAGAACAGCAAGAACTCAGAGGCAAACATCAACAACATAAAGGTATTTCAATGAATTCCAATTATGAGTGTAAGAAAGAATACACACACTCTATCATCTGTTATCCGTATCACAAGGATTCATTGGGACTGGCATCCGTACCACATCCAACAGAGGACTGCGCTCGTTGCAAATGATCTTCCAAGTAGGTTGGCCCATGCACTGCAACTAGTCTTTGTCAAAGACACCTCAACCAGTATCGGCTGTAGTAGGCCTATCTCATTTGTTTCACCGCAATGCATTCATACGGCGCCTTAGTCTGTATTGCCCAATCAGTTCCCAGGAAAGTTACGGAAGATTTATCCCGAAAAAAAAAAAAGAAAACACACAAAATAAATCAGGAAAGCGATGCGCAAGGACCGCTGTGAGATGGCGCATACCACATCGTTGTACAGGGACTGTATGAAATAAAAAATAAAGCTAACCGCCTTGATGAAAGGCTACATTGCAACTCAACCGTCTCAATAGATTCCACAACTTCCATAATGCTCATTACCTGAACAGCTTCACAACACAGAGAATGGCCCAACGAGAACTTGACATGCTTTCGTAATTTGTCCTCTAATTTCTAGTTTAAAATCGTCCAAAATCATCGGGGAAAGAGATTTATGTATGGGGGATCAAGAAACACCTGTTTACCTAGGCATTATATTCCCTTCCATCACAATGGTGTGTGCCTACATTTAAGCTGCCCCAACAATATTTTTTCGTGCTTCGTAGCACGGGTCATCGCCAAACATAATCAAATCAAAGGTTATGGGAATCCGAACATACCATTTAATGGAGTAATACTTGTGTGGCTTCAATTATCCCTAGGGATCTACAAATATTCGTTACCGCAAATCCAGCATATTTTAAGCTTAAAGTAGCGTCACATGGGAAGAAGTCAGCAAAATATTTGGACTATGCGATGAGAGAGAAAATACAAATATAGGTTTTCTATGGTACCAAATCTCAGGTTAGCCTGCTGTGAAAGGCTTAAAGGTCCCAGACAATGAGACGATAAACCCTACTCCCCAAATTCTTTGTGGGACATTCCATTGACACTAAAAAGGGCCATGAATAGATCACACCAGTCACCAATTTTCTATTTCTCGCTGATAAATCAATGGTAGTAAACTGATGTCATCACCAACCCAAATATAGAATGCTTTCTTGTCCCTTGTAGACTTGACACAAACCACCTCAATTCTATTTGCACTTTCCTTTGGACCTTTAAGTATCGGGTGATGCCCTTTAATTACTCAATGTTACACTTCTTGACACCTTCAGGGGGTAATCCAGGCCGACATACCCCGGGGGGCAAACTGAGGCTGAACTTTGGGCGCCCTGGGAAATTGAAAATGGCGCGCATTCCACGTGTTCATAAATAAAAAGATAAAAATGTTTGTCGGCGAGGTAGCGAGCCGCGTTAAAATTTTGATAATTGTGTCAGGCAAATGGACAGTTTTATCGGCACCCCACCATGAAAATAGGTCTGGGATACCCCAAAAAAAGGCCTTTTTTTTGGATCATAATGAAACGTGGTCGACGTGGATTTAGTCGTTCATGAATGAAGCAGCTGGATTCGCCTTGGTTTCTGCGTAGCTCGTCTTTGAGGCTCCAATTTGAGTGTTTTTCCTCAAATGCTAAGAAATTTCCTTTATTTCCTTCAATTGTTCCTTTAGGGGAGCCGTTCTTTGACTTTTTTCGTACCCCTTCCGTTTTTGAAGACCCATTTGAATACTTTTTCTTTTTTCGATTTACCCCTTTTGCACCCCTTAAGGTGTCAAAACTTTATTTTTCTCTGTTTTTGACGCCCCTTTGTTTTTATTCTAATCCCCTTTTCTTGCAGTTTCAGTGCTGTTTTCGCGCCCCTTTACTATTTTTTCAACATTTTTCCTTCTCTTTATGTTTTGACGCCCCTTATTATTCCCCTTAAAATCCAATTTCCTTGCGAATTCTTTGCGACCGTTCCTTAAATATTTTCAACCCCTTCGTTTGGTTTTTTTTTAGTTTTTGACACTTTATTTTCGTTAGCTCCAATTTCCTATTTGCTATTTTAGCGCCCCTTTTGTACTTCCTTAAACTTTTTATAAACTTTTATGCTTGTACTTTTTACGCCCTTATTTCTTATTATTTTCTTTTCTTCCTATTATGTGTTCCTTTTCGGCGCCCCTTTTCTTTCTCATTTCCGGTTTTCTTTTGTATTATCATTTTTGCTGCACTTTTTGTTTGTCTTAGTTCACTTTTCATTCCAATTTATTTCACACCCCTTGCATTTCTCAATTATTTGCTGTTTTTATGTGTGTTTGTGGCACCCCTCCTTTTACTATTTTATACGTTCTATGTGTCGGCCTAATTATTTATAGCTTTCCCTTACAGTTACATCCTTTTCGCCATAAGATTTTCTATCTCGGTCCCTCTAATTGGCCCTGCTCACTGGGTCATTTCTAGTTCAATCATTCTACTCTAAGTTGTCGTTCTGTTGCCGCTTCCCTTTCCTCATTCCCTTTTCCCCTTTCTTTCCCTTTTCTTCTCCCTTTCCTTCTTTTTATCTTTTTCTTCGTTTTGGCGCCTCTTGGGCCAACCGGGGGGAAAGCGCCCCCAATGCCCCCAAGATACGCCATGCTTCGGTATCTATTATACTACGGGACCTAGCGACTACATGAAGTGGAAAAAGTCACTACTTGTATGTCTTACTACTATGTCTCGAAACGGACACGCAGAAATAGCCTAAAATGATGATTTTACGCTATGCTGGATCCAAAATGGAGTTATGCTTATCATCTGACCTCTGTTAAAATTGATTAACTGTAGCTAGCCAAGTAGGGTTTCCTTTTTAATGTCATTTGTACTGTGTACTGTTACTATCAAGGAGCTTCAAATTAAGGTTTGTTGTTAAATCGCCTCGTTGAACTGATCACGTGTCCATTTTTGTAATTGCCATTTCCCGTTTTGTTCCGCACACCACATTAAAGGGACCACTCTCAGTGATTCAATAAATAAAAGTTCAAATATTTAAACATTTGCAAAATTAGCTTAAAAGTGAGGGAGACGTCTTGTAGAATTCTCAATCAGTTATTTTTTGGCAGGGAAATATGACGAAAAGGGAAGAAAAGAGCAGTGCTAAAATATGAATTTCCATTCAGGACGTGTTGTAGTAGAGTGTCCGCACAAACACTATTGACTAACAACATTGTTTCTTTTCTTACTATACTCGATCATCTGATATGTGACCCCGTACCATTTCTGCAGAGGTGAAAAATTCAAATGAGGCGTAGGAATTTGTTAACGGAAATGTCAAGATTTTTGTCAAGTCAGTTTGACTTACATTCCTAAAATTATGTACATAATTCACGAATTCCGAAAAAATAATAGCAATTTGATGTAAAAATAACCAAGAGTATAGAGGGCATTTTAATTTTTGATTTTTTGACATACGAAGAAAACGGGCGGAATTTTTTCGCCCGGCTTCATTGATCACAAAGGCCCAAATGTGCTCTCTCGTGACGTCAAAGTGATGGACCAAAACATTTAGTGTTTGACTCGAATTGTTATTGCTGACACGGTAATATTGATGATTAATGAAAGTAAAATAAATTAGAAAAAGAAGTTTACAGAATTGTACAATTCTTTTTCATTTCGTTGTGTGTTGTTAATATTCATTGATATAAAACACAGCGATCGCAGTTATAGGAAATTGGCAAAAACACTGCGATTGATGGTAACAAGGACGTACCCATTAGGATGGTCATCCACTTGACGTCACCATTGCCTGCGATTGGATTGTCGGAATCGTTTCGAGTAAGGCTATTGGGTGGAAAATTAAAAGGGCAAAATATCAACAAATGTGGCATATTGTCAACTTATTTTGATTTATATGTAAGCTACGGTAACTTAAAGCATTCCACTCAACCAAATTTCCAAATATTCCAGAATATGACAGATTTCCTTTAAGCATGTTATGTGAGCAATGTAATGCCTGGAAATACAATATAGTGCGTTTCCATCATGAATGAAATTGTATTTAGTGGAAGGTGAGGAGTTAAGGGGGGGGGGGGGGGGGGGGGGGGTGGGGGGGGGGGGGGGGTTGGGGGGGGGGGGGGGGGGGGGGACCGATGTGTCCTCAAGATAATCCGGTGGGGCACGTGTATTTGAATTCTTTCATTCCCTCTCTGGCTTAATTGAATAGGTCCCAAACTCCAGGGGGGACGAAGGTATCAACGCGCATCGCGTAAGTGGTTGCTTTCAGTCTTAATACTTTTTGTGTATGTTAACATAACTACCATCTAGAGACATGTAAAAGTCCGATTTTTTTATATTTTTTTCGACTTTCTGATTTAGCAAAATCACTGCGAGTGTCTTTAATTGACCCATAGATTTCCTGGTGGACCGGACTTTGTTTATACAGACTGTCCAAAAAAAAACTATTACAATCAAAGACAATTTTGTGCCAAACAATTTAAGTTCAATTCAACTAGAGTTTTACTGAGTCTTTTTAGGAGTGTTATCTTTGAGCTTTCATGAGATTTTAGGTGGTGTATTGGGGGGTGGGTTCATTGAGTGATGGCTATTATTGAGGACAGTGAAAAACCTGTTGGGCCAGCTTTCGGCTATCCTGATATCAAAACAACCTGTGGGCATTGAAAAATCACCTTCAAGACATCTGTATGAAAATTAAACAATAAAAAGTAGGGTTAAAACGTGCTGCTTCTTGTGATATAACATAAGTTATAACTTTATTCAATTGATCATCAATTGCTATTACAATATATTAGCATTGGGAAATTCCATTCCAAACAGTCATTGTTGTCTCAGCTTGCCCCCAGTTTCAGCAGAAAGGTAGAATTATAAAAACACCCTTGTTTGAAAGTAAACTGAGAACCTGTGAACACAACCATCCTTCCCATTTATGCTCTTTGTTGATTGTTGACACATGGCTTTCTTCATCATATTCCTTCCTGGGTCTTGGAGGCTAGTGGGGCATAGGGGAAAGGATAATTTCCGATCCCCATTAGAGCGCTGTTACATACCATTTGTACCCTCAACAGACTTGATTAACTGGTTACCTAGTTTAGCAGTCACTTCCCCAAAATTTCCTGACTTTCTGATTATTGTTCCCCTGAGAGTGCGTCCCTCATTTCACCACAACATAATAATTTCTGGTGCTCACTGGAAAAATAAAAAAAAGATAGTGATTCGTTAAATGCTTGTACATAAAATTCACTCTGATCTGTACAAATATTCTTTTGTTTTAACAAGGTTTTCATCCCCCACAATGATGCTACCAGGCCTTATACCTTTAGTTTCTTGAACTTCAGGTGAAACTGGCCCAAGTGGTTTTTTTTTTTTTTTTAAAATATTTCAACTAACAATATATCCGCTTAGGGTTCATCAAATTGGATGGAATAAAATCGAGGATTTAGCTTAAGATCTTATCTAACAAATAAAGTCAAAATATATGGCAAAATGCACAGTTTATATGTTTTATAATTTTTAGTTTGATTGTATAGTTTTTATTGGGACAACTTTAACGGTTTTGCCATGAGAAAAATAACATATTTAATTTTCAAATGTTTTGTAAAGGTTTCTTGATTACGCGTGACGTGTTAAACCAATATGGCGACATCAAAATGTAGGACATCTTGGCCGTCATTACCTGGCAAAAGAATATTTATCAAATTTGAAATTTTAGCATGTCATTCACATCCCATTGCAGCGTATGAATGGGTAAACCGTGAATGGGTTTCATGAGTGATTTTTGTTTAATTTCAAGTCGTGCTCTCCACTTTTTACTATGGTGGTCTGTGGATCTAAATGTCATCTACAATTTTTTAATTGCTTTCCATGATTGAAATACAACTTCAGAGTTACGCTAGCTAGCTGAAGGTATGTTTGCACATACGATAACGAAAACATGGGTTACTTCACTTGCTTGGACTCATAAATTCACGTAAAGGCATTAAAAATTTAACCATTTCAACCCGGGTACATCTTGTAGTATAGGAGTATAACACATTTCTGGCTGATTTTGAGATAGCTTTCCAGATGCGGTGTTTACCCTGTTGTTGAATAATATTAGTGGTTGTACGCGACCAGCATATTTTTCCATCGAAGATGGTATAAAGTCGGAGTGGATAAAAACCACAACATTGCAAGTTACCCTAGCATATGTGCAGCAAGCAAATGATTGGCAGAATATCACAGTCATGTACAGAGTTGGGTGGTTGTCTCATGTAGCAGTACAAAGTCCTCTGGTTCCCATTATTTTAAGAATTAAGCGCATGGTATATGCCTACTTGGAAATTCATTGACATTTCCTAAGCAGCTAGAAACAAAACTATTGATTGGATGACAGCCCACCCATCACAGTGGATAACTTCTCAGTTCATTGATATGTAATGGATGATGATCTGACCCACGGTCTTGAGAGTACCATTATGTGTACAAATGCCCAGATAACACAAGCTGTGGGCTGTGGTTAAAATATTTAGGATCTATTTGATTAAAAAAAAACCCAAAATGTTCCACATTGCTGAACAGTCATAACAAGGTTTGTAGGCTAACTTTGTAACAATAGTTGACTGAAATGCTTGTTCACTTACTCTTTTACCAAGAAATAACTCAGCTCAGACTGTATAAATTAAACAAAATGAAATACTAACACTTTCACGAGATATTTCATGAATGAGTGATGAACAGGGGACAGGCTTATTTCTTGGAAATTGGGGCAAATTGGCCAAAGTACAGTGTGAAAATGCCCGGGGGCACTCATCAGATTTGTGGTTAATATTTTGGAAGAATTTCAATTTTAAATACAACACAAGCTTTTTTAATTGGTTCGAACTATTAATTTTACTACTTTAACACTTAACTGCATAAGGGAGAGTTCCTAGGGACCCATTTTTTGTTTTTCGGCCGGCGTTTTTTAACGCTGCAATATATTTGGTTTATATTTTTTTTATTTGTCTAACTTTTAGTTGCGCTTGCATTGGTGCAAAAAAAATTCAAATCCATCGCGTCGTTTTTGCGTTAATTAGCATGGGTCCCTAGGAACCCCCCCCCTTATGCACTAACGGAAGTGCCCATGACAAAAATTAAAAATCTTAATAGAGTTACTGTGATTCTGATTTTCATAATGTATACACCTGGTGACATAACAAAGTAAATAATTAATAAAAAAATTCTTGGAAAGTATAGTAGGCCAATGGTGTCATAATATTTTATATGCATCGTATAGCGGTTTACTGTAGGAACCTATGGTAAATTAAACAAGTAAACCTAAAAAATATCAAATGTCATGAGACATTGCTATTTGTGCTTAATATAATAAGTATAGTTCATCCCCCACCAATTAAAGCAATCAGCAAAAGTCTACGTGAATCAGTGCCGTAGAAAATGCAGAAACGAATTAGCGTCTTTTTCACACATTTTGACGCAAAGTTAAAATCAATGTTTTGCCCCTAATTTTCTTACTGAACAACTTTCTTCAGTTTTTATTTTTTTATTGTTGATGTCTTTGAAGCCTTCTTACATGTGGTGGATTTCATCTAAAAAATCCTTTAGGAAAGTGGTTATATTAGGGGGGGGTCCCTAGGAACCCCCCGTTATGCACTAACGGAAGTGCAAACCCCTTATGCAGTTAAGTGTTAATGGTGCGAGTGCAAAATAAAATGAGTATCCCGTGTCTCATAGACATAATTGCCTCGTTTCCCAATTCATCCCATCAATATTGAGATTTTGATATCAGAACAAATTTTTCTCATAACCCAAGTAAAATTTTTAAGCCTGAAAATGTTTTATATGGTATGAACAAAAAAATCACCAAATGTAATTAACCAAAATAATCATGAACAAACATAATGAGCGTCACATTTGTCTTCTAATATCCAATGCTATGGGAGCAATTTTTAAAAATTAAACACGAAAGTTGCGCAACCTAAGCAGACAGTATTTCCTATATTTTCTACAGCTTGCTGATTTTGTGAAATATCAACCGGCTCTAGTAGCCGTAGTTAACGTTATATGCTCTGGACAATTTCATACAGTTATCACTCCCACAACGATGATTGGCTGAAGAGGCTCTAAATGTGTAAGGATTCTGGTATCGTCTCATATAAATCGTTGGTGCGATAAACTTTGGCACCGACAAAAGGAACCTATAATCTTTACTCGCAGTGCTCGCTTAATGAAAAGATGCGACATCGGCACGGCAGAAGAAACTTACCGAATGGACACTTAGATTTATGTTCAATTTGGCGTTAACGATAAACTTGATTTAAAAAGCTTTATCACAAATACATTAGGACAATAACGCTGGGAGAGGTTGAAACTTCGATCAATTTGGGACCTTTCGCATCTCCAAATTGATTTTATGTTAGACCGGTGACAGACTGAACTAAATTTACATCTGGAGATAGTAGAATTAAAAGAGTATCTAGTAGCGCCTTCAGTAAGGGAGTCAAGCTCACTTCTACTTGGACCAACTTGAATTTGACACTTTCGAAAATTATGAGTATGGATATGAAATTCAATCAAACTGGAGACTCGGACCAATGTTCGTATGATGTACTCAATGTTACCGAAGATGAAGCCGTTAATGATATTCTATATTCTGGGATTGAGGATCTATTTTTTACCATTCTTCTGCCGTTTGTTGAAGTAGTCGGAGTTGTTGGAAATCTATCGTTCATCATAATGGTTTTGCGAGTGCCAAATATGCAAACTGTAACAAACGGATACTTGGTTAACATATCCATTGCCGATCTATTCTTCATTGGATACGGTTGTACTTTTTACGTTGTTACATATTTTAGTTCTCCCGTCCGTAACGATATGCCATTCACAACATGGGTAGGATGTGTTGTAACCTGGCTGCCGACTTACCTCACGTATTTTGCTTCGATTCTTCTTATTACTCTTGCTACAATGGAAAAATATTATGGCATCTGTCATCCGTTTAAGCATCGATTAGTCACAGGAAAACGCCGTACAATCCGAATCATCACCCTGTCGTGGTTCTTTGGCACAATTTTATCATCTTTAGTAGTTCTTAGATACGCTGGACTCCAAACACTTTGTGTCATTTATCCCGATCGCGACATGTACGCTAACTTTCCAAAACGCATCCAATTGTGCGTATCACTAAACGAAACTTTGCTTGTATTCTCAGAAATTGTTACCGTTGTACCATTTTTCGTGGCTTTGGTTGGTAATATCTACATGTATGGGCGTATTATCTACGCCCTCAGTCATCGCTCTGTAACAAAGAAAGCTGAGGATACCAATCAGGTAAAACAAAGAGAAATCCGAAATCAAGTTGCCAGACTTTTAATCATAAACGGGGTCATCTTTTTCTGTTGCCAGTTTCCATATCGCTTGTTGTCGATTAATTTATTCGTACAAGAAGCAACAGGTCTTGGGTTCCTATCTTTGAGTCAGTACGGTGCACTTGCTGTGATTGCTCGCTGCTTGGTTCTAATCAACTCTTGTGCCAATCCATTCGTCTATTTCGCATCAAGCTCCAATTACAGACAGGGTTCCGACAAGCCTATTGCACCTATTGCACCAAAATTAATCAACCTGCAGAAATGTCACGTACCTCAACTGTCAGTTTAACCACACGCCAAACTTGTGATGATGCTTGCTAGGTTATAAACCAAATAACTTTACAAATCCTCCACCCAGTTCGATGTTAATCTTGATATAAATATAACTTCAAGTGAATAAATGTCATTCCTGAAATATTATGTCAGTCATAACATAGATACCCTGGTTTAATTCAGTATTCCCTGCTATTCGTTATTCTGGTCAATGCGAATTTTGATGTCATGTGTCGTGACGAGACATATTAGCACGAGGGTTTGGGTTTACAGTTAACTCTAAAGGTATTTTAAATATTTCCTCGCAGGAATAAATCACTGACCAATCAGTGGATGTAAGTTAAATAACTCTGTATAGAGTATACTCGTTTTGTATGTGCTACATAAGCTATTATCATGATTATGAACTTGAGTCGAGAGGTTACCAGTTTAGTATGTGCCAATTGCACATAATAGTTGGAACTATTTGCCAATCTAAAACATAATAGTGAATAAATTGGTGTGATTCTGCTATTTCCGCCGGCTCCAAAGGATGTTACACTATAAAGTGGTATTTCTGAATATGATAATAATAAATATTTATATCGCGCTTCATGTTGAAACTCTTTGTTATTCTGATGTAGTTATCAATCATGACTTTGTTTTTTTTTCATATATACTCTGAATTGAAAAGTACTTTCAAGCACATATTGTGCTGATATTGTAAGAATGTGAAATATGATGTGAAAGAACGTTGCCACGGCAGCCGTAATGGTCACTCCAGTTAACACAAAGTTATTTTTGTGGGCCGCCAGCTATAGCTGGCAGGACCACTTAGCAATCCGTTGTGCGTGTGTATGTATGTGTGTGTGTATGTGTGTTTGTGTGAATGTGTGTGTCAAAAATTGTTAAGTTTTTTTAAATTGACCTCAATTGAAAAGTTTAACTTCAATTGGAACCAAACTTTTCTCATAGGTGCACCATGCGATCCCTCATATGTTGATGAGGTCAAAGGTCACGTTGAAAGGTCAAAGGTCATGTGAGGTCAAGTTGAAAAATGGGCTAAAAATGTAAAATTGATCTAAATTGAAAACTTGAAGTTCAATTGGAACCAAACTTTTCTCATAGGTGCACCATGCGATCCCTCATATGTTGATGAGATCAAAGGTCACGTGCCAGGGTCAAAGGTCATGGGGCGGCCGACAGCTTATATTCTTTGAATATAGCGAGCGCGAAAGCCGAGAACCGCGAAATTCTAGTTTTAATTGTCATTAATGTTTCAAAATGTTATAGAAAGTGTTGAACGTCGAGTTTCAGACAGGCTAAAACATCTTTAAAGCATTTGTTTTTTGTACTTTTTGTTAAGCTATTTTATAATACTGTAAACGTTATAAAATGTTTAAACCAACCGTTGGGATGTTCCTCATAATAATGTCATCTTGTTTGTACGAGTGAAGGAGACATTCGCTACTTCGGGCGTATTTGAAACTCAATCTTTTTGATTTGATATTCTTGCTGGACACAATTTCTTGGGTTTTAGGAAGTCATTTTGAATACCATGCTTTGAAAAGCAGAGAAACACAGTCCTTGCAAATGATCTTCCAAGAAGAGTGACCTAATGCAACTGACTCGTAAATCATCTCAATACACTAATCCAGTTTTACACATTCCAACACCTCACTGGCAGCCATAGCTGGGGGTGCATCCAAAAAAAAAAAAAAAAAAAACAGCCATTGCTTTCTATTGTTGGTACTCTATGTTTTCTTTGTGGTCGGCAAAACATGCGAGACGGTGAATTTCTAAAGATTACGTAACGTTTTGCCTCTCTATCTATATAGAACCTCTTTGATTCTGACCATCATTTGGCTGGTCGGATTTGTCTATAGGTTTCCACAGTTCTCAGCTTCCCAATACAGAGAGTGGCCCAACGTGTGCTTCACATTATCTCCTTTAAAATCATCCAAATTAATCAAAAGGAAAACGTCTTATGTAGCTAAGAAACTGTTCTACACACGGTATTATATCCGGTTTTTATTAGCTAAGAAACTGTTCTACACACGGTATTATATCCGGTTTTTATTAAAGTACTCGGCACTTAAAAATTATTTTTACTTTTTGGCACACTCTGTTCAGTGATTTCTCTTTGTTAGTTTTTTTCAAAGAGGAAGGACCTCTAGAAAACCAAACAGGTTAGATGACGCATTAAGGAAGAAAAATAACTCTTGGAATGTACAGTATTTCTCCATATTGATATAAATTGAAAGGCACGACCAGGCCCGTAACCAGAATTGTTTTTTAGGGGAGGGGCGAATATTTTACAAAGGGGGATTTTTCCAAAAAGATTGCAAAGGGTGGGAGGGGGGGAATTGGGCAAAAGTGGTCTTTTTTACCAAATTGTTAACCTTTTTTTCAAGAAAAAATCATAAAAACCCAAAATGTTTGCCTTTTGAGCTCTTTTTAGGGGGAATTTGTGGGCTTTTAAATTGGGAAAGGTGGAAAACACGTGGATATTTGTCATGGTTTAAAATGGTTTTACTGTAACCATCACTCTAAGGTCTTTCTGCCACTGTTAACTCAAAGTGTAATCACCAAAGGTACACAATTAATACAATTCTATTGTTTGAATAAGAAATTAAAAGTTCTTTTGAGATACCTTGTAAAATGACACTAGATCTTAGACTAATGAAGTTAGTTTTAAAATATCACCTAATGAGAAGCACTTCCGATGTTTAACTTTTTTTATATAAAACCACAGTAAATGCATATGCATAAACTCTAATATTGAATTGACCAGTAGAACGTAATTTCATTGTATAACGAATTTTGGATAATTTAGGTAGGTGATACAACCGTTGAATCATGCCAGAGGCAAACGCATTTATATTTGCACTTGTGTTCTTGGCCATTTAAGGTTGCGGGAGTATCCCAGCAAATGGTAACAGTGTGACAGTATACAAATACTACATGGTTAGAGGGAAATAGGGCACACTATTTTCCCGAGGTACTGGCTACGGGTCTATCACCCCGAAGGGTGAGGGGTGATAGGCCCGTAGCCAGTACCAAGGGAAAATAGTGTGCCCAATTTCCCGATATAAACCATGTAGTATTTGTTTTATTACACCTCACTGTGACTCTGGGGACGAGGTTATAGGGAAACAGTTCAATCTATTCCCTAGGGAAATAGCTCGCGTAATAGGAATCAGCCAATGAAATAGCATGATTATGTTCATGAATATTCATGAGGTGTAATAATACCTTCTGGTACTGATACGTTGAGGTGTGATGTTATATATCGTCATTTAGACTTTAAAAACTTATGATAATCGTGAGGTGAAAAAAAAAACACGATTCTGACATTTTTAGTGAGATAATAATATTTTTGTAATTCACATATACTAAACTTTAAAATGATATAAAACATATTTTTAAGTTTAAAAAATTTAATATTTCCTTTTAAATACCATTTTAAAATGCTTGTTAAAATTTCCTTTGTTTTATTATTGTTTGTGGTGAACTTAAAACGTCTTTATCTCAAAATGTCCAAAATGTCAGTAGAACCTTATAATTCTCAGTTAATGAAATGTCCTTGTGTAAACGAGTAACGTTCAAAGGTTTTATTTATATCTTTATTAAGGTAGCCATTGGCAATACGAAAAGTGGTAATTTTTTCAATTACATAAAATAATAAACGGAATTTTGATGACATTCTGATATATTTAAAGGCTGACTCAAAGATTTCGAAATATGATGTTTTTGTGTTTACATTAAAAATAGTCAACTAGTTAAAAAATAGTCAACTAGAGCCATAAGAATTTTTTACCCAAATTCCGGATCCTGAATTTTATAAGAAAGTTGTGATTTTCTATATGAAGGACTTCGTTTGAGCTTAGTTTTTTCACAGAATGATTAGTATGTGGACAAGCATTATGTATATAAAAAAACACTATTTGTTTGAAATTTGAGTGCGCTCTCATTGGGAAATCTCCGAGTCCGCCTTTAACAAAGAGATCTGTCGCCGGACAAGTAATTAAGTGTTAAAAGTTGGCATGGAATGTTAGCATTGTAGCAATGAAACAGTGGAGTTATTATAACTCCATGGTTAAACAAACTTTTCATATCTGAAGTAGTGAAGTAGATAGGGGATAATATTTTGAACTACGGTAAAGTATTAAATTTGTCATATTATACCAAAAGAAGTAACGTTCTGGCGGTCGGTATTTTATCAGCTAGTTTAGAACCAATCTCAACGAAATAATCATTAAACATGTTAAAACCATTGGCAACAACATTTAAATCAGAACTGTCACTTTCATTAATCTTGAATGTTTTGGGCAGACCAAGAGGTTGGCGTAAAATTTTGCAGGTGTTTTTTCAGTTTAAATTTATATTCGTCGAGTTTGTTAATGTGTTGCGATACAAGGTGAGTCAAATGATTGTTCCCCAAATATCTGATTTTTTTCTGTCAAACTGGGCAAGGTAGCTCTCAAAATTGTAAATAGTTCAAAGGTACATTTAAATAGCTTTCATAGGAATTTGAATTATTCAATTTGGTTCAGGCAATCAATATCTACACTCATTTAAATAAAGGCCGCCAGATTTGCCTTTGTACAAGATTCTATTGATTTGGTTATTGAAGCGCAAATTTCAAGTGGGATACCTAATGTATGCTTTACCCACTGGTGGATAAATGGTAATAAATGCCCCAATGAGTATAACACCGGCCAGGGTTTATGCAGAAGAGGGAGCAAAGCAATGGCTCCCCAATATTCAGTAGCTCAACGCACCATCATAGCCCAGAAAAAGCCCATAATGAAGTTCAATGGCTGTTTCGAATAAGATTCCCTTGAGCTGGCAGAACCCCGTCTGAGAAATTGATCTACCATCAAGTGATTAAGTTAACATTCGTGGGACTGTTCGAAACAGACTCCAGAAAGCCTGTGGAAGACCACCCCCGCAATATCCTTGGCCAACATAAAACATGATCAAAAGCCATGTACATATGAGAGTCCGGGCCCAGACGTCCTAAACAATCAAGGACGACCACATTGAGAGAAGAGTCTTGCCTCAGAAACTGATCGACTTCTGTGTTTGGAACAGTTTTGTGATGAAAGATTTAAGAAAGGGAAATAAGAGAGGAACAAATCAACTTTTTTTACCAAAAATATTCCTGATTTTACTGTAATGCAAACAAATTTTGAAATGTCTTAATATGTTTTTGTGTAACTCTACAGCATCAAGGGGTGCAATCTGTTTTTAAAACAATCATTTAAACGTCTCATTAGCTGATGCGAGGGAAACGTCCATTCTGTTATTTTTCTGAAAAATATTGAGAAAGTGTAATTCTGTTTTTTCTTTCTGAAAATTTTAAATTATGATTAATGCAACAAGTGGCAATTCTATTTTTGACTGTTTAGAATTCTTCAAGGTTAGAATGAACCCGTTTTTAAATATTTTAAAACTAGGCAAACAAAAAGATTATGAAAAATACCACACCAAAAAAACAGGTTTCCAATTAAGTGATTACACCTTAGTTGAACAAAGGTCAAAGGTCCAGACGTTTTGGAATCAATTTTATGTTCATGATAAATTCTTATATTCTGGCCTTCAATGTTTCGTAGATCGTGAATAAATGCACCAAACAAGAAAGTTCTTTTGCCTGTCTCGTTTTTATGAATCCTGGTTTGTGAAACATTTGTTAACATGTTACTGTAATAAATTTGGACACGCGGCATTTTGGGAGACCTCTAAAAATGAGCAAACTTGAGGTAAAATGAAAGCATGATCTCGGGATTTTTGACCTGGTGATTGGAACGAAAGAAGTTGTTATATAAAGTACCATAAATAATATTCTAAAAAGGTAGAAATATTTACTATTTTAGTGTCATCGGGAACAATCATTGGACTCACACGTAGGCATAGGCTTAGGGACGCGGGGGGGGGGGGGGGCTGGACAGGGGGTTCTGGGCACCCCCAATAATTTTAAATTTTTAAACTAAACCTTTCCCTCTCCCGCAAACCTCCCCCCACTAGGCTCCGTGCCCGCCTATACTTAATTTTCAGTATGGGCGATGAGATTTAATTTTTTTGTTTTTTTTTTTGTCTGCAAAAAGTTATCTTTCAGTGAAATTTCCACGGTTTACGAGGGAAGCTGCTACGATTTTGCCATGTTTAAGCGAACTGGAAGACAGTATCATAAATGGCAACAATTTCTGTGCGAAGATTCTGTGTATTTTACTTAGTCACAATAACTCCAATCAATAAGAGCAACAGATATTATTGGGTGAATGTACGGAGTGAAAACATTGGCTAAAATATTTTTAATAAAGTGGTGAGTTTGCTCTTGGCTCGCCCCACCAATCCTTTATTTGCTTAACATGCCGTAATTTATGTATGACTTTGAGGCTAATCTTACTTTGAACTTCAGTAATTTCTCAATACCAAACAAATCATCCACAGATATACCTCACCAGTCTTCTATATTACTTCAGGACAATTTTTAAAACTAACCATGGATGCCGAACCTATTAGAATGCACGGACCGTGCCTGAGGAATGGCTACAGTTGATACTCTCAAAAATTCTCCATCTTCTAAGAGTTTAAGAAAAAAATTTTAATTATTTGCTAACTTGATATTTACTTAAAAGTAGCGCGACGTATAATGACAATGTCGAGTACACATTATTATAATAGTAGAGATAATATTTCTATTGCTAGTTATAAACATCGTATTACTATTATATTATTTGTGCTAGTGTTATTGTTAAAAATTATAATTATTGAGTCTTTGCCTGTTATTATAAATGTGGCTTTCTATGATCAGTGCTAGATGTTATGTCGGTATATGCCTGGTTATGTATTCATACAGCGTCAAACATGTTTCTGTCCCCACTCGTCTTGTTCGGTTTGTTTGACACAAAGCGTGTCTGTTTTGTACGTATTGTAGGGCCTTTTCTATGCAACAGGATTGGGGTAGCCCTTTTCAAGCCTTGTCTTTTGGCTTCCCATCCAGTCCTCCCCCCCCCCTGCCGGGCGTAGCCGGATTCTAATTTGCGGGAGGCTGAGCTGGCAAATTTTCCAAATTAGGGCTGATTTTGCACGATTTGTCACATTTGACGGGGGGCTAGCGCCCCCTGAGCCGCCCTCCCTGGCTACGACGCCATGGCACCCATTTTGATATTGTTTTTAATTGTGCAATGTAGAATGGTTCGAAACGCCTGACCTGCAAACAGACGCTTTGAGAAGTGTTACAAACTGAATGGAGTGTTATGTTGCTTGAACATGTTCCAATCTTAACACATTTGGGCTGAACGTGTAACATGTTTGAGAGTGTACACATGGTGTGGGACCGTTTATATTCCAACTCTTAACATTTAATTTGTTCTACTGACCAACCCGTACCATAATGTTTAAGAAGTCGTAATGCCTTCATATGCAAACAGATTTGTTCAAGAAGTTTACAATTTATAATTAAAGTGGTTCTAATGTTAACACTATTTTTAGGCAGTATCCGCGTTTGTATAGTATGAAAGCAAACATTGCCCATTGTATTTGAACATTAACATTATTTAATTTTTAAAGGGCCATGGTCCGATCGCTATAACTCGTCCCCAGGGGGATCCAAATTTTATCGGTAAGTGGTCACATTTTGGTATCGGAAGAAAAGCTACTACTTTTCTCATTTACCACACTTGAAATCTTAAGCTAAAAGATGGTTTGGGTTTGAAGTTATGAGCGAATTGTTGCTCCATTGGCGACCAATATTAATTTTACAGAGTAGTCTAATGGGGTTTTAAAAATCATGTTTTTAAGCTCTCGCATCAAAAATGGATTGAAAAATGCGGGCGCGAAACGTGCATATGGGGTTTTTGGGGTGAAGGACATTCTATTATACAAAAACGTTTGTATCCTTAAATCGGGGCGGGCCATCCCCTTTAAATCGAAACCTGGAAATATTACAATAGTTGATTCTGCGTACTTCTTATGCGTGGGCAAATATTGTCGTAGTTATTCATTTTGAAAAAATTGGCAAGCCTCATTCGAAATTAACTTGGAAAAGAGTATCCTTGACTCGGTAGGTAAAATTTTCCCACTTGATTGTTTTGCACATACCGGCTATTTCATTGTTCTTGTTCAGAAAAAAAACAAAACGTCATTATTAATTGGCGTGAATAACCGATGCTTTACTTCCGTTCAGATTTTGACTGAAGTATATATAATTTGAATCCACCTCTTTTTCTGTTGTAATAGCTCTACCATTGTTCCTATTTAATTGCACTTCGTCCTATCATTCAGAATAAATCCTACTTTATCAATATGGCAGAGCTGAACGTTCAATAAACAAGCTTATGGTCCCATTAATTAACGCTGACATCGAGGGGAAATCTCGATAAGATACTTTGGTCTATGTTGATAATAAAAAACTGTCAAAATAACGAGTTGGTTATTACTGTCTTGCAACAGTTTTTGACGTAAAAGTGAAGCATGTTAACGAACTAGTTGTCAATACGTTACACAACACCTAATGGCCAGCTGCATATAATCACTTCAACTACCATCTCTATTTTCACTTTCTCAATTAAACGAAAAACATGGCACCCACTAGGAGCAAATTAAAAAATTTGATCCCTGTAAACTGAAATTGACCCTTTACTTTTGCTGTTTTTAGCCATAACTCTGAAAACTTTAGGCTGTAAATATTACAACAACTATACCTTTTCTGAATCCTTATGGTTAGACACATATACTTTTCAGCATGATAGGATCAATTTAAAAAAATGACCCCTATACAATCTTTGCCGTAGCCCCTCTCCTTACGGCACCATTTGCAGCAATTTCAGGGGTTTCTGTTAGGCTGTCAGCATATTCAATCACTCAAACCTTTTGTACTTGAGATATGTTACAAATGTCTGCTAGTTCACGGGTTTAAAATTTGGCCACTTTGGCCATACAATGCGGAGAGACTAACACCGAAGCCAACCGTAACTTACTATAGCAAAGACAATTCACACATGCAGTTTCATTTGGTATTGATTTCGTCTTGACAAAAACATATCCGTTTGAATAAAACGGTCTATTGTGTCACATAATTATAAGTAAAGTATCTTCAACAACTAAAATTGCCATTGTTCGACCAATAAAGAGTCAGTTATTGAAAATCATTCCATACCGTATCTGTACCGTACCGTATCTGCATGTCTGTTGCAGATTTGGCCGTTCAATGGTTTTCATTTTTGTTTTCTATTGTTTTTAATGTCTTTTCTTTCAAAAAATACTTTGATTTGGGGCTGTCGGTGTTGCCTGAATTGTTTTTGTACTTAAAAACTTGGGCAAAAACTCAATTTAGCCAAATGCATTATGACTTTCTTGCGCTCGCACGGCGATATATATGTATGCATGTGTACATATGTATGAGTGTATGCATATTTCGCTACATTGTATACAACTTGATATGTAATGATGTAAAATGAGATTTGGTTGACAGTATTGATTAATACACTGTAATGTGAGCCAATTTAGTAAGCTTCTACATGCATGTCTAACGACTGGATTTTTCCCTTTTACTAGAGATCTTACTAACTCTTACCGTGCCAATTATTTTGTTACATTATATATTTATGGTTATGGAGTCTGTGGACGTAATTGTATGATATTGCTTTTGTTTTCTTTTTCTTTGTTTACTTTTGTATAAATTTGTAACGTTTGTATACTATGTCAAATACTTGCAAATGTAGAGTTAATATTGGTCAACCAACGTGTAATAATTGCAATCACAGTTTACCTGTAACTGGCAACACTAATAATAGCGACCATAATCCCTCAAACCAAGGTCCTTTAACTGATATGCATAAGGATTTTGCCAAATACGATAATATGATATTTAATCATTTAAAATATCAAAATAGTATCCTTAACGATGAAGTAAATAATGAGCAGGAAATTTGTCAATGTTCTTATGTGACCCCTCAACACTTAAAAACAGATTAACCTTAAACCCCAATGATTTTTCAATTCTCAATGTAAACATAAGAAGCTTGCGCAAAAACTTTGACAAACTGAAAGAGTGCATTGCGACAACTCATCATGACTTTACCGACTTTCACAACATCGTGCTTTATATTCGAAAATTGAACAGGATCTGAAAAAAATTTCATTATTGGGGTCTTGTTATAAGCACATACACTTATGGACGATGTTACAAATGAGATTATACTAACAGAAGTTGATCAAATCACTCAGAAAACAAATCCTGTGTACATTTGGTGATTTTAATATTGACGTGTTTTGTAAAAAAAGGAAAGGTAATAATATATTTTGTTTGTAAGCTCCACTTCTCAATCAAGGATGCTGAACATTCTTGTTCCAAACTTCCAGCATTTACTTGAACAGCAATGCATCATTAGCTCCAGAACCATTGCTATCGATACTATATATGTGATAATCGTCGGCGTAATCCATTTTCACTTGTCAGATCAATATCCCACATGAGCGGGGGGACACTGGTGTCTGCTTGCAAACGTCAATGGTGTACTAACCTGCGCGGACATCCAGTAGTGTGTCTCGGGATGTTCTGCAAATGGATCCACACATAACCCCGGGCACAAAACATAAACTAGATACACTGTAAATTCTGGCAGGGATGGCCAAAAATCTTGATTTTCCCGGCAGGAATTGCCACGGTTGTTGCCACGAACTCTTGGTGTTTTTTATTGTTTTACAGAATGTAAACATCAAATTAATCTCAAATTGGTTTGTTCAATTTGTGAAGGTGATTTCAGTAAAGGTCCTCTTTTCCATATGTCGAATAATTTTTCCATGCCATTGTCCCTTTAATCTGGTTTAGTGCCCTGTGCACGTATAATCCCTCCATTTCAGTCATCAGTCACGAAGGAATTTGGGTAATTTGCAGAATGTGCCTTTGCCCCTTTCAAAATAAAGGTTTGATCTATGTAATGAATGTTAAACACAACATACCAAAATCTAATGACAATATGTATTTGCTCAAAGAAAGTTTCACAAGCAACATACAATCTAAGTACAATTCTCCCCAAAGGATATTATCTCCAAGCAATTGGAGTTCTGCAATCAGAAAACGCTCTCAAGGTTACCTTAAATTAAAAAGAAACGTATATTTCATAACATTGCAAAATACCTATTTTAACCACGATTAAATGTAGTAAATGTTTTCGATATGGGCGAACTTTAAATATTGAATAGACTAATTAATGACCGTGGTCCATCTATGGTGTACATAATGAGCTGCATATACTGAATTTGAAATACCTTTCGGCAAAATAATACCGTGTATAATTAATTGAATTGACAATCATTACGAGGAATACCATAGAAATAGCCCCAAATGTTGTTTATCAAGGTAATCCTACATTAATTGGCACCTACTTCAAAATTCATTGAACGGACCACTGGCCCGCCGATAGCGGTTCAGGCTTTGTTTCTCCGAGTTCCTGATTTCTTCTCAGCCAAGTTCAGTGCCAAGCTTGTCGCGGTTTTAATTAATCCATTTTTGGATTCGACCTGGTCCAATATTAGATGCATAACTAGTCAAGAAATAAACTAAAAAAAATTTTTTTTCATTGCCTCGCATATCAAAATGTTATATCCTTAAATCATTGTGTGATAAATTTGTTTTAAAATATGTATTCAATTATACATCCACCAAACAACCATGAACCTGACCCTGAAACTGGATGTTAACTTAAAGAGGTACAGCCCTATTAAGGTGGTTCAAGGTCATCCTGGTTAAAAACCCTTATCCAGGCTCCGATTTTACAACAAATTCTGGAAACTGAACAATGCGAAAATGCTATTCAAGGAGCGTGTTTATCAAACTTGACCTCAGAGATTTCCAGAAATATATTTTTTATGTGTAATAATTAAATAGTCATCTAGAACTAAAGATAGTCCACCTAAATTCTTAATTCCAGTTTAGAGTATGAATCGGATTTTTCGTTTTCATGCAGTAAGCCCTTAAGAAATATCACGTTGTAACAGTGCCATACGGATACCGTTTATAATAAATTTCCGGATCCGAATTTATAACTAAGTTGTGATTTTCTATATGAAGGAAACTTCGATTTTGAGGCTTAGTTATTTCACACAGTGATTAGTATATGGGACAAGCATCATGCCTATGCAACAATCACGATTTGTTTTGAAAATCGACGTGCGCCCCTCATCTGGAAATCTATGAGTCAGCCCTTAAAGCTCATATCTCGCCGTGTGAAGTACAAAAAAGTCGTAAGTACAACAGTGTCATGTGATAGATCTGTGTGCCTGTCTGAGGAATGACTCATAATTAATCTTCCTTATGTCATGGATCTTGAAATGGTTCTTCAAAGAATTGTGTCATCTGAAGAACCATTTAAGAGCCACTGACTTGCATAAACCTAATCCTAGCTAGGAATTTCTGACAAATGGCCGCTATTTGCACTTTCACTTTCTTGCATTCATGCGACGGACCTGGCTCTACCAGACTGAAGAACAACTGTATCATCGCTTCAGGAGCTATACTTCTTTTCCAGCGATCCAGCAGAATCGGTCACCAGCCAGACCTCTGTGTTATGAACCACATCCACTTATCTTTCAGAAAGGGTGCTTGTCAAGTTATCACTCATAAGTAGGGTTATAAAATGAGAATCTATTATCGACGTTTGGGGAATAAGGGTTTAAGAATCTTTTGTATCATTTGATATGGGGGTGCGGATCAGAATTTTGGTGCAACCTCTGTGGAATGTGCGAACCTTTTAAAAATAAGGGTAAAATTAGTGCAGGTGTAAATTTGAAAATCAAGTTAAATTATGTATTGTCTCACATTGTAAGGATTAAAAGGTATATAGTGTTATGTTAGGTTCCGATCTTTAGTTAAAGAGGCACAGCCCTAATAAGGTTCAAGGTCATCCCTTATCCAGTGCTCCGATTTTGTTGAAATTGGTGTCAAATTGTTCGTCTACCTTTATTTGACAATGTTTTGCATTTGGTTTCGTAATTAGTGGGAAAAATGTAACAAGGATCTACATGGTCTATAGGGGGTCTCCAAAACTTGACCTCAAAACTGTATACAGAGCTGTCACCCAAAGAATTAAAAAGGATTTTCTCTTTCAGTATGACCAAAGCAATAATTTGACACCAGTTTCAACAAAATCTGAGCATTGGATATTTTTTGGCCCAAGGATGACCTTGAACCTTGTCAGGGCTGTAGCCATGTAACCATGTAGCCACGGTGCACATTTAAACACAATTGATTGATTTCAACTTACCCCTTATCCCCTTATTTGACAAAGTTCCCCACATTTCCCAGAGGTTGGACCCAAACATTCTGATTCAGTACCCTTCAAACTATAGAAAAACATCTTCAAACCTTATTCCCCAAACTTCGAGAATAGGATTCTCATTTATAAACCACACAACACATTGTTTTGTGGGAGCCAAAAATATGCGCAAACGAAAAAAACTCGAAAATTGTTATATATTTTGTAGATGAGAGTGAATACACTGAGGACAGTAAATTTTTTTGGGGGGGGGGTAGGTGCGAGACTTCGAAAAAGTGGACATTTTTGGAAGAGTGGACCTAACCTCCTAAAATGGTGTATTTTGACCATATGAAATCTCATCTCCAAAAGTTGAGTTCTCTTATCAAAAGTTCTCTAAATTTATCAAAACGAGCATCAATAAGTTGACCTTTTTTCCCTTTTGGGGAAATTTAGGGCTGGGACACCCGCACATCCCTGCGTACTGGTCTGTCTTCGTATTAAAGGGACTTCCCTCACCAAGCTGACTAAATCTTTTAAAATGTCTTTGGAAACTGGATCTAATTCATTCATTCTGTACGCCTTTTATTCAGTACATACCCATGGAGTCAGTGACAGACCCCTTTATAAAAATAATGAAGATATGACAGGCGGCGTCTCCATGTCAGACCCATTTCCTTCCGCTTTCCTTCCAGAAAGTTTGAAATAAATGTACACCAATGGAAATTTTGTGCACATTTGGGGATTACCCAAATCAGAGCTTTTCCCTTCCGATTCCCCCTACCCTTAAATTCTCGGTACCGCCATATGATCGGCTGTCCACTGCCGTTTATCGTATAGCCAAATTCACATAACTTTATGGAAAGTAAACTGGAACTCGAAGTCGTAGCAAAGGCATTCACCTCTTCAACATATTTCTAGATGCTTAGGAAATGTTAAATCTTAAGCATTTTGAAACAATGCAGAATCCATTAGGTACTTCCACCAAGTTTATTGCAACCTCTTAGTTGGTACTCGCGCATCAGTGCGTAAACACATAAGGAAAACACTTATAAAAAAAGTGCATTTTAGCAATTGGATTACATCAGTACAACGAGTGGTTGCATTCCTCATGTTTTCTACTACCCTTATTTAGTCCTCTTTAAATTAATTTACAAATACTGTTATTCAACCACGATGATTCTCAGTGAAGTCCAGAGATTGAATTCTCTAATAAAACACCAAGGTTTGATATACACCTAACGTAATTGAGTTTATGTAATGGATATGCAACAGACAGGCCACCACATTGTTTTTTGAATTTTAAGAAACAAGTGATTTGTAAACGCTTCTTCTTAGCGTATCCACAAGTCTTGGTAATGGCTTGTGTTTGGTAAGGATTTATTCAAACGGAGTACGCTGATCCGGCCGCGGTATCCATTTACGACGCTTCTAACAGACCCGCATTTGTGATACTGGGGCGGAATGGGCACAGTCAGGGGTTTTCACCCTACTCTTCTCAACACTGACTGCGAAGTACATGTAAGTTATGACTCTTTGTACACGGGATCCCGCCGGCTTAACGTCCCCTCCAAAGGACGGATGCTTTCATGATTAAATTGACCAAATTCCACGCGAACATGCGAGAGCGGTATTCTGTATTTATCAATAGCTTGGTTATATAACAAGAGCAATCCATAATTGAGTACCCGAAAAATAAATCCCAGCAAGTGATCCCACCAGGATTCGAACCCGGGGAATTTTGGTAAATTTGCAACCACTAGGCAAAAGCATCCAACCACGAGAGTAGGATTTTTTTATTCTTGTCATGTTCATTAAAAGTTTTTGGTTTGGGCGTGTCGATGATTCCTTCGTTTCTGAGAGGTTGTATGCTTTTACACAATCATTAAAATAGAAATTCGATGTCACATACCGGATCAGATTAAGGCATAACTAAAGCGTCCCTTTTCCCACGACGGAAAATATTACCAGGCAAAACGCAGGTACTAAATAAATTCCAACACAAGACTTGAACAAACCCGAGTATTCCAACATAAGAAATGATACGAGTACGGTTATATTAAATCTCACCAAAGATTGTTTTATACGTCATGAAGGAATATTAGAAATCTGATAGCGTTTACATTTTATTCGTCTTGTTTCAGAAACTATTATTTTGGTCATCATTAAAGGTAATTGAGAGTTTTGGTCACTCCTAGAGTCAATCACAACCTACCATATTTACGGTGGCCTAATCTCCTATTCACCCAGTCCGCGAGTTCAGAACACTTTATTCCATTCTTTGAATTGACAACAAAGAGAATCGATATAGCTTTTCTCAGACTTTACGACAATCTATCAATTGAAATCTTGGTATGTATGAAGGCTTGAAGCTGTTTAACAGATTCGATATACGAAGTTCCTGTAAAATGGGTTCAAGCATGTTCAAGCATTTTATTCTGTGAACAAAGTTGAGCATTCGGCCTGTTCATACGGCTTTTCGTTTTTCATCTCAACAGCATCTCCCTCCAAATGAATTCGTCCCATCGACAATATGGCGTCTACTGACAGGAATAAAAAATCAGACTATAGTACGGCTTCTCCCAACAGCTGCAAAGACCCACGCTTTTCGTTGTAAATGCATAGCTTCTTCATATGTAAATATGTGCTGGCGATCTGGGAAAACCCGCCCACATGGTGAACAATTTTATTTTGAGTTTTGACATCATTGCAAAGTTTTTGAAATTAAAGTTTCTCATAACTTTTTCTTTCTTTCTTCTATGACACATATCAAAAGTTATGACTTATACAATCTGACAAACATAGTACAACATAACATTTTTAAGGTATTTTCTTATTTTTTCAAAAACTCTCCTGTGCGACCTGTGGTGGGTTTTCCCAGATCCATCAATATATATATGGTGCAAGAATTCCAAAAGCAATGGCAAAAAATTTCAGTTTTTAAGAAAAATCGTAGAGACATGATATTCCACCAATTTTATTTTTACGGCGCTACATAATCGTGGTGTGATCCACAGCTTTTTGACCCCGTACAAATTGTCTCTTTTATTTGTTAAAACAATTTTAAGCAATGGTGACCCAATTTTGACATGCAAGAAGCTTTTACCTCTGGAAAAATCAGAAATTCCATTGCCGGAATATTGGCCATGTAGGCCCTACAACGGTATGATTTCTATTGTTTTAGCGCCCTCTATATGCCATTTTTCCACAAAAAGACGTGTAAAACTAAATTGCCTAAGAAAAATCATATTTGCCCCTCAATGGAATTATTCGTGTAAACTTACAGAACATGGTAGTTAGGTGACTAAATAATCAAAAAATCAGATGTCCAAAAATCTGGGTCGCCTTGTTTTATTTTGGTTTTTTGTTATATAAATGTTCAAACTCACATGTGGCGAGGCATGACGCCCGTAAGTGCAACCGATGTCATTTGTGAAAATGCCCATCAATGTGTTCTTGTGCCAAATCTTTTAGACTAGACAGATTCTCAAAAAGATGCTTAAGGTTTAAGGAAGTACAGGCATTTTTTAGTCGAAGCGTTTCAAACAACATTTCTAGACTGATTGTTTGTGCTGATTACGAAAATGCCGGTTGCTTTGCTGAATTTTTTGAGTGCAACGTGGTCAAAATGGTAAAAAAATTCAAAATGGCCGCCAAATACACTTTTTTTAAAATTAATGCATATCTTCTTTTAATAGTAGCCGACTTACTTTATATCTGTCCCTTGAAGCTGATCATAATAAATTACCAGCATCAGTTATTTCCTCATGAGCCGAAAATTCAAAATGGCCGCACAAAATACTGACGTAATAATACAAAATATATACTTCCTCAATGTGCTTTCATAAATTTTATTTTATAAAGAAAGGACAGGTACATGGAGGAAACCTGTATTCAGTTAAAGAAGACTACTTGCGGTGAGTTCGCATCTAAATGCAATGACATTCTATTCCTAGGTGTCCTTAGAAAGAGGCATAGGCCTTCTACTGATATGCTTTGTTAAATACTGTGTATAGTCCCTTTGTAGGCATGGCTGTAAGTCATGCTTTCATTATACAAATATAATTGTAGACTATAATGTTCTGTCCTCGACTGCCTGCCACGACAGTTGGAAAGGACCAGCAGCTATCTTCCCAATAAACGTCTAGCCCTATTCACATTCATCATTATCTATTGTCCGTCTTTTGTATACATGAACTCCATTATTTTTTGCGGCAAGTGTCAGCTAGCTAGCTAATGACCATTATCATGAAATAATGGTCTCTAGCTAGCTAGATGACCCTCCGCAAAAAAACTGGTCATTTATAACAAAAGAAACATACTATGAATTGGTGTAGAAACACCGTCCTACATTGTCTGGGGGGAATGGATTATTTAAATATAATCGCAATTATGGACACCTGCCATGATCGCAACAACCCCTGTATTAAGGTAGTTATGTGCGAGACAAACATAAAAGTCTGTCAGGCTGAATGCCACAGCGTCGGTTATTCCATGGATGTCGTAAGCAGATTGTATTTAAAATACATAACTATGGTGGTCGCTGTTGTGGCCGATATAGGAAATGATATGCAAGTGGGTCCCTTACAGTTAAAAAGATTATTCCACATTATAATACGTTCATACTCTGGAATCAAAGTTAGAATTAATGTTAGGGAATACCAATTATCGTGGACTTATTATATACTATTTTGCACAAAAGAACAGGACTGCATTTATTTTTTTTTTTTGTAATGAATTTTTTTTATCTTTTTTATACATTTTAACAATTGCATTTTAAAAAGAGCAATTCGAACAAAAAGTATACTTTAATCATCCCGAAATCGGCCGGTAATTCCAAATAGAACCATGCCTATACAAAATGAACAGAGTTGGGCCTCCCTAAACGCTCCAACTCTGTAAAACGCATAGGGTACATGTTGATCCTCCATCCGACCTTCGATAAATGAAATAATGACCATAAGGTCTTATGGGCAATACGTATTGCAGAACACCGAGATATATAGTGTCTCAGCGGCGTCGGAAATGCTTCCCCACACATTTTTCACCCGGATGTTGCAATGGGTGGCGTTCAGTTAACAAAAACATCACATAATGTTCAGCCATAAAGCCTGGAATCACTCCACATTAACGCACAATCTTAATGCTTTTCACGAGTCCATAGTCCACTCCATTTAATGATATAAATCTGTTGTGTCCGTGATGGTGTATTCTGAATTATAATCGTATCTGAACGAGGGTAACGGAAATTGGAGACTGTACAGTCATCTGCTTTGCACCTGTACCACATTCCCTTTGGTTTTGGTGAGTTAATTTGTTGACAACCAAAGACGAGACAGTTAACCGAAAACACAGAAGATTTCCTCTAATGGTTTTTAGTGTTCACTAGGTGAGTATACAAACATCCAGCTGAATGCCCCAAAGATCGAACCTCGGTAAATTTATAGCCTCTTGGATTATCTATTGGTGATAGACTCTACACAGGCGACATATATGACAGGAATCTGGTGCTCTTTATTTTAAAGAAAAAAGTTAAGTTATTCAACTTTTAACGTTAAATTATTACGAGTATCCAAAATGGTGGCGATAATTGGTAAATTCCATTTAATCCTTTGCTCGACGTTTATATAAGATAAAGGGTCTCCAAACAAACCATCGCGAATATAATGGGTTCGTCTAGAGATATGTTTTCGCTTGCTATTTTCTGACATGTCTCGCCTCCGGCTCGACATGGTCAGAAACTTAGCAAGCTCAACACATCGCTAGACGACCA